>JACGDI010005438.1:377926-391678 GCA_014898725.1 Jacaranda copaia
CCTAAAATAATTTGTATTGGGAGAATGTAACCAAACAAAGCCAAAATATTTGGAACGGATCCCACCAACAAAAATGTGGGAATCTAACCCTATAAGATGTTTAGGTATATATAATTGTCAAGTGATATATAGCTCAATGGTATAATTTTTTTACATAATGTGAAAAAACATAAATTCAAATCTAAATGTGTTTCTGACTTGTGTGTATAAATATATATAGTTAAAAAACTCTTGAATGTAATTGTATTCAAAATACACCAATTAAATAAAATAAAATAAAGAAACCATCCCCCTCCCTCCTGCTCATTAAAAATAAATCAAAATGAGTCATTATACATGAAGTTTAGTACAACCCTACTCATTAAATTATATATAGCGGAGATTCACCACTACTAATAATAGTAAATGGCTTAATATAATATACCCCTCGCCTTCACTTACTTCCCAATTTCAGGCCCCCTCGCCCACTCCCCAACCCAACCCACCCCACGCCACCCCAACCCAACAAACAAAATCGTCATCAAGAAAACCAGAAAAAGAAAGCC
The DNA here is from genome assembly GCA_014898725.1 of Jacaranda copaia. NCBI lineage: Eukaryota > Viridiplantae > Streptophyta > Magnoliopsida > Lamiales > Bignoniaceae > Jacaranda > Jacaranda copaia. Next base: position 378,472 of record JACGDI010005438.1, read on the forward strand.
ACAAAAAGACCACTGCAAAACTAATCAAATGAAGATCCAGTGTGATGTATGTGAGAAAGATGAAGCATCGATATTCTGTGTGGCCGATGAGGCCGCCCTCTGCGCGGCCTGCGACCACCGCGTCCACCACGCCAACAAGCTCGCCGGAAAACACCAGCGCTTCTCCCTCCATCAACCCTCCCCTAAACAAGCCCCCCTCTGCGATGTCTGCCAGGTAAAAACATTTTTGCATTAATTATTCTTGGTGTTTTATGTGTTTTGATAATAATAATAATGATCTCAAATTTTCTTTCAAAATATCTAGGAGAGGAAGGCTTTCTTGTTTTGTCAGCAAGACAGAGCGATTCTGTGCAAAGAGTGTGATATTCCAATACACAAAGCAAATGAGCACACTCAGAAACACACCAGATTTCTTCTCACGGGCGTCAAAGTTTCTGCAAATTCTACCCTTTATTCTGAATCGCCATCCGCTTCCTCTAATTTGAATAATAGTGCCTCCATAATTTCCACAACATGTACAACTTCGACTGCAAAGGGTACAACAGTTGAAAGCCCACCGGAATCCAGTGAGGAAACCAATGTTCAGTTTGTGAATGGAGGGATTAATTCCAACTCAGCGAGTAGCATTTCAGAGTACTTGACAAAAACGCTGCCGGGTTGGGACCTTGAAGACTTTCTTGATTCTTCCTCTTCTTCTGCAACTCCTTATGGTTTCTCTAAGGTACTTTTGTTACTTCATACCCAAAAATTTTCTCCAAGTATACTCAAAAGATCATATCCCATGTTGAAATAACCTCAATTTTATCGAACAGAATGGAGAAAACGATTTCCCACAATTCTGGGATGCTGATCTTGAGTCAAACATGAGTGTTATTCCCACAGAAAAAATGGGATTTTGGGTCCCTCAAGTTTTGCATCAGACACAAAACCAATCTATGGAGATGATCTTTGGGACAACAAATTGTGGATTCATGGTGGAGCAGTCCAAGGAACTTGGAAATGACAACGTTAAATCTGGCAGAAAAAAGAATGAAGACAACTCTTTTGCTGTTCCACAGATCACCCCACCTTCCAATTCCTCCAAGAGATCCAGAACTTTTTGGTAAATTTAATGCCCATCAGAAAAAAAAAAAAAAAAAAAAAAAAGATCATCCTTTTCAGGATCCCACTTCCTCAATTCACCGATCTGGTTTCCCAATTTTTCTTGTTTTCTGGAGTAGTTTCCTTTGTCGTCCTGTTTCTATTTTTGGGTTTTGTTTTTTGTTTTTTGTTTTTTCTCTACCAATTTTGTCTGTAAATATCTTCCGTTGCATCCAATGAAAAAATCCCATGAATCAATCTGGTACAACACAATCACAAGCACTCACTTTTTCTTTTTCTTTTTCTTTTTTCGTATGTTTGATTTTGGGGCTGCAGAAGTGACAGTTAAAAGGCAGTCATTTCTTCAATTTTTTCTTCTTTTGGTCTCTCTGACTATTGAGGAAAACATCACATTGCAGAAAGTTTTTCTGAAGATCTTTTATGATTTTAAACCGTGGAATTACACACTGGCAATTGGGATGATGATGTGATAATATGTACATCTAAAAGATCTGCCACATGGGGACAAGATCATCCAGGTCTATTTCAATCATAAACCTCCTGCAGTTCCTTCTCATTAATATCAATGCCTAATTTGTTATTTCATTATCAAAAAATCCGTTGGAAAATTCTTCTGACGGATAATCCGTTGGAGAGTTATACAGTTGTCAGAGTTTATCTTGATAAACTTTGATCTATTTTCGACGAATAATTTGATAGAAAATTTTTGGATCAATGATCAGCAACTTGATTGGCTCAATAAAAATCTCTCTGCAGTCCTCCATCCAAAACACAAAAAAGAGAAAAAATATAATGAATTTTTAAATTAAGATTATTAAGTTATATATATACACACACATATATCTATTCTCTATTTATTTCTAGCATTTTAAACATTCAAAATTGCGTTAAGATTTTCTATTTCTATTAGTATTTTATTTTATATTCTATTTCATAAATACATGTCAATTATATAAATTATTTTCTTAAAAAAATAGTCGGTTATGGGTTGCATACATTTAGAATAGTATAGGCAACACCAATTAAAATAGAGGATGCTGATTAATATGGACACTTTTTTATGCTAGTTCTAATAATTTGGTAATATTGAACTTAATAAAACTTGAAATTCTGATAATTTTTTATTGAAACGATAAACATATATTGTAAAAGGCCCACAATTGAATTTATTAGCTACTGTTGTTTTCACGGATAGAGTCAAACAATAATATTTTAATTTATTATCAGATATAAAAAATCATTCCTTGAGATACTGTTCAATTGATACGATGCATAAGAAGTTTTATTATTATGAATAGCTGTTTTGATGAATGGAAAAAGCAAGTAGCATAAACTGTTTTAAATTTCTTAACCTTTTCGATGCAAGCTAATACATTGCGTCATAATATAGTTCTTTCATATGTTTGGGAAAGTGAAATTAAAACAAGTAATAGGATAAATTGACTATTACATTTTTAATAATACTTGTAGCATATGAAAATGATAAAGAATCTTTTTCTTTTTTTAAGTTTTTTTTTTTTTTTTTATAAAAAGAAATTTTTGAAGAAACGTCATAGTTAAGGAAACAGTTGGACTTGGTTTCATGATAACCCAGAGCTGCTAAAAGTGCTGAGAAAAGTTGTCGGAAACATCAATAACACGCTTTCTACTGTGTACCAATGGATTTTATCACCATAATAGTTAAAAACGTTGTTGGATTTGTATTCCCTCATACAACATTATTGGAAAGGAGCAGAAAATAATGTACTTTCGGTTTCGGCCGGAATTTTTTCTGAGTTGTGGTCGGCTAATGAGAATGCGTGGAAAAAAATAAAGGAGAGAAAAACAAAAGTGAACTTTTGTCATTTTGTTTGATTTTCCTTCAAACTTTGAATAATGCATTTTGTTGATATTTCTAATATAATTCCATAAAATGTAAGGTTTAAGAAAATGTTTTTGTTAATTTTTCTATAAATCTTATTTATTAACATGGTCGTATACTGACCAAACTCTAAAGTAATTTAATTAATATCATTTTTTTCGAGTTCTAAATCTACCCTTGAAAAAATTCTTAGCTCCTTAATTTGTCATTATTTTCGATTAAAGTTCTTATTATATTGAAGTTGTTTCAAACATAGATTTCTCATTGAACAATACAATTAGATCCTCAATCTACATTTGGACCTCATGCAATTCTTCTTCCCTCAATGGTAAACTAGTTTTTTGCATTGCACGAAATATCAAAAACTTATTGTGAATCAGCAACAACATAATGACTTTAGATTGAGTCTTTTTATCTTTTTCCGTCAAATTTTTCTCTTTTGAAATTCTATTCTAACTAAGGATTTTTGTGGTTTTGGAAGTTCCAATTATAGAAGAATCAAGAATAGAGAGCTTTCCTCCCTTTTCACCTGACTCTTTGATTTTAAGAACGTTAACTGTCTCGATGGTACTCTTCTCTTTTCTCTCCTTATCAAGCTTAACACTTCAGTTTCATCCATTCTTCTATCAATTAGAATTCTATATTCAATAAGAAAATCAATGATTAATTCTTGTGAAGTGATGAGTGAAGACCTAAGTGGAGCATTACACAAGTTCTTCCCATTGTTCTTTTTCTTCTTCTTCAATGTTTATGGTAGCTTTTTCTATTTATTGAATGAGAACTTATACATTCAATCTTATATTTTAGAACTAAAATTCTTGACTTCATTCCTATTTATTAATATGAACAAATTATAATTATAGGGACCGCGGCCTCGTAGAACTAGTTATTTTGACTATGGATGGGACATTAATAGTTTTAATTAATTCTTAAAGACATAGAGGGGAGAGATTGTCAAACAAAATTGCTGGTCATAGAAAATAATTTCAGTTTTTTGACCAAAAATTGTATTCGAAACACGGCAGAAAAGGCAAAGAGGGCTGCAACTTGAAATCTTTAAAAGCGTGGTTTTGGAGTTTTGTTTAGGCCCATCAATGTCAAAGCACTCATAACATTTAGATTGACTATAATGACCATGACGATGATGATTATACCGATCCATCGATCGACTCGGGACGAGGACCAGCGTGGATTGAGGCGACGGCCAAAGCCCGAGCAGTCGATATGCTCGCGGAATGCCGTCGCCCCGTTCGTGGCGGACAGCGCGTGCCCCACGCGTGCCTCGGCAACTGCGCGCTCCCGGTGCTGGCCGGCGGGCTCCCCATTCGACCCGTCTTGAAACACGAACCAAGGAGTCTGACATGTGTGCGAGTCGACGGGCTAGTAAACCCGCAAGGCGTAAGGAAGCTGACCGGCGCGGGTTTAGGGTTTAGGGTTTCCTGAAGTTTCTCAATCCATGTACTAGAAGTGGGTTTTTAATGAATTAACATTTTTGCTAAAAATAATAATAATAATTTTTTAAAAAAAACTTAGCTAAATACTTCCTCAAGCGTTCCAAAATTTTAGGAAATTTTTAATTTTATTCTGAATTGTTTTAGGAGAATATTTTTGAAAAAATATATTTGACTAGTTGACTTAGAAGATGTGTTAAAAATAAAATTATTATTTGATTTTATTTTTAGAAAAAGATAAAATTCACTCCAAATTTCTTTTGTGTGTGGATAATGTTGCATTAAACTTTTATATTGTTATATGTTAATTTTTAATAATTGATATATGTAATTTTGTCTTAAACAATGATTGAAAAGTATAAATTTATATAAATATGTTTGACATAGTGTTTTGAAATAATAGAAGTTTATAATATATTTTGGGATTTTATTTTAAGAGAACAAAAACAAATAATCATAATTTACTCACTACACTTTTAATTTTATGCCCTTTCCTCTTCTTCTTCCGAATTAAACTAAAAATAAAAAATGATATCGTATAATGTCTACAGGAAGATACCAAAACACGTGCATGCAACGTGTATTTAATACACGTTTTATAAATAGTTTCACCTACTCCAACATAAATCGAAGTATGATGTGTTCCTTTCAACATGTGAGGTCAATCAGTACAACCTAATTCAAATGATCAAAATTAATGTTAAAAAATTACAATGAGTTCGGACCCCATAATTAATGAAGACTCAGCTCTCAAGTTAGAACAAATAGTTATTGGAAATTGCATTTTTTCTGAAGAAACAAAGCATTAAATTCTGCTAGTTAGATATGCAAAAAAGCGCATGAATCACATGGAAAACAGTCGTGCGTTAAATGTCCCTCTTGGAGTGCACCACAAATGAATTTTTGCAAGAGATCAGGCCCCCCCACCCTTACATTTGCTGTGTAGAGGATTTACAAAGATAACTTATTTATATATTGAGCATTGACAGTTGTTCGTGTACGATTGATGAAAATTTTATCTTGAAAATATCTCTTGAAAGAAGATGGAGAATAGGATGAACCAATATTCAAGTTTTATTATGTCCATTGATTCTTCGATACTGAATAAGAAAAGATATTATTGTAGTTTTGATATAAGGCAAGAAAATGTACAATGTCGACCTCAATGTGAATTAAAAATAGGTATCATTTTGGGCGAGACAAATCTAGATGTTGTCATAACTCTGTGTCGGATAAAAATTTGGGATCATTATAGATTTAGATGTCGTCATAACTCTCTATATGGGATAAAAAATTGGCATCATCATAGCCTCATTGTGGAACAAGAATAAGTATGATGATAACTCGCAAATTAGGAATATGGGAAGGAATACATAACTATTGTTCCAAAGACAATGCTGATGATGATTACTAGATCCATCATCAAGTATGAAAATCCAACCACATCAAGGTACTACCTCATTAGTATGCAATAGGAAAAAATTTCATAAGAAAAAAAAAAAAAAAAAGCCTTGCAGGAAGAATGTGAGAGAATTTTTTGTACAAGTCTCATGCCCCACAATTTCTTGATATGGCCTAATATCAATCAGCATCAATTATACTTAGTTTTACCAGAGAAATATTTCAAAAAATTGAACAGAACAAAGAACAAAAAAGGTTTTTTCAGCTAAGAAAAGCTTATCAACAAGTGAATAAAGTTCCAGACGGAGAACCAGTGGAGTTTAGCTTTTGATTTTCTTTCTTGCGCCCTGCTATGAAGTAGACACAAGAAAAGAATGAAAATTACTGCTAAAAGAATTGTTTTGTGATTGTATTCCCAGAACATCCCATATTTGTTTTCCAGTCTATTTTCTTTTGAGTGCAACATTGTGGGACTTCATGTATTGCACACAGAGTGCTAAGGCATGAAAGAACATGCCAGCATAGATGTACAACATTAAAGCTAGAAAACTTCGGCCACTTTGCTTGCAAGAATACGTTCCCGTCTCTCAACATACCCGAAGGGGAACCACCCTGCTTTCCCTTTGCATTCACCTTCAGCCCAACCGTTGTTGCTCACCTGCAAAGGAAACAAGATTTGTCGCTAAAAAATATACATTGTTCTATACCTCCATGAATTTAGAAACTTTCACTTGCATTGTATTATTTGGTCTACACACCACAACCAATAACATATAAGATTATACGCGAAAGATCCCTTTTTGATTCTCTCTGTAGTCCCATGTCTCTTATTGCTAGGAAATTTTTTCAGAAAATTCTATTTATTTTTGGTGAAGATGGCATACAGACGTATATTCCTTGGTTTTGTCTCTTTTATGCAAAGTTGCAAAATAAAATCAACAGAGTAAATAACGTAAGCAGAGTTGAAGATGGTAGAAAAGACCTTTCGAACAACAACATAGTCGCCAATGGCTAATGTTAACTCTACGTCAGACTCGGCTTGGTATGGATGCACGACCTTCAATATGATAGATGAACTCATCATCAAGCAGTTAAGGACAATGAGTAACTAGACCATGAAAGAATTTAAGTATACAAATACCTCTCCCAAGAAGTAACTCATGCCATCACTTGATCCATCATGTGTTTTAGAAGTAAATAAATCTTCAGCTTCTTTATATGCTGGTGGCGGAGGGGTCATATTACTTGCAACTGAGCTTTGACGTTCAGACAACATCTGTAGAACGAGAACTATAAATCATAATGTAAAATCTGAATCGCAAACTAAATTGGAAGGTGTAAATGTGCTTTACAAGAGACATACCTCGCTCTCAAGCTGATCGAGTATCTCGAGTACACGCTGATGATAAGCTCGCTCGGCTTCAACCTTAAATAAAAAAATAAAAAAAATTACTAAGAAGTTGCCAATGCTAATTCTGTGAATATAGAAATAGGAGAAAAGTGATTTGGGCGAAAATATGGTGGGGAAATGAAATGTATTGCCATGCCATGGCTATTAGTCGCTGGAGGGTCAATCTTTGCTGTTGACCTTCCACGGCAGCCATTGCAGCAGCTGCTTCTTTACCCAGGGTAGCCATATTTGACTTAAGCTCATTAAGCTTTGTTTCTGCAGCTTCCAGCTTTAATATATTATCTGAATTAGCATTTGTTTCCCTTGCTCTAGCTTGGCGTCTGGCAACGTCTATGGCCTGTGTCGGTCGGAAGAATAAAGCAAACGAATAGATTAGCAAACATGAAGGAATTCTGATATTCTAGAACGGAAAACTGCATATTATTTATCTTCAGAGAATCTTAGGCCAAAGTTTGGTAGAATATTGTTACCTGAGCTTCAGCCTCTTGTCGCACTCTATCATACCTCTGTGCAAGGTGCCGAGCATCTTCTAATGGAGATCCCATTACCATTGCCCTTAAGGGCTCCACAACCTGCATCAGCAGCATAACAATACAAAATTAGACAAATGGAGGCAACAGGAAACACTGCTTAGAAGATAATGTACAGAAACTAACTACAGCATTACATACTGGATGCAATAGGAGTGCAACTGAGCCGAGCTTGGGGGGAATTTTCAAGCTCGAGTAAATATATATATATATATATTAGGCCTGAACTTGACAAGTCTAATATTTTAAGCTCGAACTCGATCAGAAGAAGTTCAGCTCAACTCGGCTCAATTAAACTCAAATTGTCAAGTGAGCTGTAAAGAATTGTAGACTCAAGCTCGGCCCAAAATTGAAAAAAAATAATAATAACAATAATAGTAGTAATATATATATTTATTAATAAAGTAAAAATAATATTTAATTTTATACCAACTCGCAAGCTTATTTCATAGTAATATAATATATATTTATTAATAAAATATTTAATTATATACCAACTCACAAGCTAGCTCGTGGGTCTCGAGTCTAGATATAGTCGGCTCAAGATCTACTCGAAATAGAGACGGAGCTCAATTCAACAGGCCTCAAGCTTGGCTCGCGCAAGCCTGCTAGACTAACAACACTGGCTTACGTAAAGTAAATTAAACTAATAAGATTTACGCATATTTTAGGAGTTCAAGATATCTTAATTTACACTCCTCAAGCTAGTACTTGAGTTTTAGCAAGAAAAAGCTATAGATGAGCGGAAAGAGCTCCAGATGGGAGATAATGACTACTAATTAAAGGATTATGCACCATCCACTCAGATCATATTAAGAAACAGAATATGGACAATATTCAACCAAGCAATCCTCAATGATATGTCCTCGTCAAAGGAAAAGTGTACTAAGAAATACAAAACAAAAGTAACCAGTTACAAACTTACAGAAACAGACTTGATTTCTCAGTCATCCTCTATGCGTTCATTTATAATGTATCAATGAACAAACAGAGAATTATATACTAATACATGTCAGAACAGCATATGCACCATAAGCATCACCCCTGGCATATAGGACATGGGATAAAAATTTATGCTGACCATGAAAAAAACCTTGCACAAACCTGTGTTCCCAGCAATTTTAGTAGATTTTCGCGTTCTTTTTCTATTTGAACGCAAGCTCTACCATAACACATTGCTGCCTTAGATAAAGTACTGCCACTAGTACATGTGTTCTCAGTGCCATATTTTCGGCTATCGTCTGACAGCTTGGTACCTGTGAAGAGTTAACTTCACAATGAGGATTCTGTTTTCTTTTTTATGTTAAGAATCAAGGAAGGTAAGAAATGTAAGCTACTTACCAACCTCAACCTGCTTTGATCCAGAGACAATATAACCCTCAATGCCTCGGACAACATCTCTTTGAAAGTGCTGGCAAGAACCAACAAAATATAAAATAAAAAATAATAGCAAAGAGAATATATAAGGTAAACAGAGTAGTTGGGAAGGGTCATAAGCACAGGTAACATAATGGACAACCTTGGCAGCACGAGTGGATATGTACAGCTTCTCTAGTTTTTGATGCTGCTGAAGTTCAGTTTCATCGGATGCAACATTGTCTGAACCTCCAACTCCACCCACAAATTGCTTGAGAACAGCCTAGTACAAAATGGGCCCAAAAATGAAAATTTTTATGACTAACCCTTACTAGCATATGATCAATCATATCTCACACAGCACCGTAGGCATAATGTAAATATATTTTAGATTCACAACACTAAAGATATTAGAATGATAAAATAAAGCACTATTTATCAAATTTATCCCAGGTTTCTTCAGAAAATACTTCATCAATCCAAATTCATGGCTACTATTTTGCAGGGGAACATTGTAAATCTGAACTTCGTTTTCCTAAACTGAAAAGTTTCGTCCCAGAATTACACTTTTACTACATGGGCAATATTGTTGAGTTAATCAAAACTTTAAGTTTGACATCAATTTTTCCAAATTAAATTCACGTTTTCATGCAGGAAAAATGTGCTTGTTAGGTATCTTTTTCGTAAACGTTTCTAAAAAAATTATATTCAAACCATACAAAAATCCTTCCTTTCAACCATATCCCCTATTTTCAGAAAATATTATTTATTTTACATTCGAAAATATGCAAACTAAACACACTTTTTAAAATGTAAAATCATCGATTAATTCAATTATTCAAACTTTATAACTAATATATCCAACCGTATTTTTGACTCCACAAAATTCTCCAACACATTTCCTTCAAAAACTCGAAATAATCAGTGCGTAAATCGAACTTAGGGCTCACTGACTATACTTTCTGTGCAAAGTGAGTTTGTGCGCGCGCGCGCGCGCGAGAGAGAGAGAGAGAGAGAGAGAGAGAGAGAGAGAGAGAGATAAGCGTACCTGCTGTTGCCTGGCTACTTGTTCCCTGAGCTTTGTAGCTTGCTTTCTGATGGCCTCCATTTCATTACGAGGTTTAGAGAGAGAGAATCTCTAGTTTCAAGTTTGGAAATTGTCGGAAATTCTTGGGAATGTTTTCCGGTTTTGAATTTGTTTGGACCATTGTACTGTATATGACTGCCCTGCTTTTGAATTGTTGGAGCGTGTGTCTATCACTTGCTTGTATGCATTTTTTTTAACACCATTTTTGTGCTTGAAGTAAAATAGCAAAGAAAATCACTTGAAATTTGACTTTTACTTGGAGGTTTAGTTGTATTTATATATTGTCTCAATAGTATTTATTTAATGAGGATTTTTTTTTAAAAAAAATATAGTTTTAAGAAATAAAAGAGGAAAACAACTTATAAACTATTTCAAAATCTTTAATTCTGCAAATGCTGATAAAACTAAATTCAAAATTAAAGAATCGAAAGATTTAATGCCACCATTCTTGAATAACTAGCTTAGAGTTGAGTTTTTTGTACTGCTATAAATATAAAAGAATGATCAAAATCGAATTCATTATCTCCTACTCCTATAAAAAATAAAATTCACTAACGATTTCGAAAGAATTAAAATCAAATCTCTTTTCTATTTTTATTCGAGAGTTTTTAGGTGTTTTACGCCCATTTGAGACCTCAGAAATTAATGGTGCCTTTTATTTTCAATTGCATAAAATTCACAGGTAGTAATAGGCAAAAATTTGCTCATATTTAACATTTAGAGATCATTTGTTTTGAATGATATAATTAAAAGTAATATTTAAGCAAATTGATATATTTTAAGCCCATTAGGATAAAATATTTTAATTTTATATTTGATTAGTAAAATTAATATATAAATAAATTAAAACATAATTTATAAATTTAATATTATATCATTTATATTTTTTAATAAATTTTTCATAATTTTCTCATTTTTTCCATTCTTAGAAACAAGGTTTAATTGGAAATAATATTTAAAAAAAAGGTCATATTTGATTTTTGTAATTTTAATCACACCAAATTAAGTATTCCTCCTCTTGATCCATTTTTCAAAAGCAACAATAAATAATGTTGCACCTAAAATATATCAAGAACTTTTATCAATTGAAACAAACATTAAAAAATGTTTGATTAAGTATATATCACACCTAATCAAGCCAATCAAACATACAGCCTGTTTGTTTTCATTTCCAAGCATCATTTTCATTTTCGAGTGGGAATGAAAATTGCAAACAAGCACTTTCTCACAACTTTTTTCAAAAAAAAGTATACAATTTATTGTCAAAACTCTTTTTAAACCGACCCTATCACCCTATTACACATCAATTAAATTCAAATTTGATTTGACATAAAGTACCCACTATCATTTTTAAATTTATAAAATATACATATATTTTAAATAAATAAATAAATCTTTTTAAACATAAAAAAATATAAATTAACATAATTTTCAATCCTACAACCTATTATAATTATTACTTTCCAACATTTCATCCAAATAATTCTTATTTTTTATTTTTATTTTATAATTAACTTTTCAACTTTTAAAAATAACTCAAAAAATAAAATTTTCCAAAATAAAACCAAACGGGCTGATGTCTTCCCTTAACTTTAATCATAAGTCATAATGCAACCAAGTCTTGTGCACATGAGAAGCTGCCCCAGACAACATAATTCAGACCAAATAACTACTTGGACCCATCATTTAGCTTGACAATCCTTTAGCATGCAAACCACTACCCTTTAATTTATCTATTATTTTAATTATCTGGGCATTTCCTGCCAATATATTCACTAGTATAATACTCCACTGCTGCCTAATAAAACTTTTAAGTATACTTCATAGACTATTGTGTGCTAATGCTATGATGCCATAGGTGTAAAGAATGGATGTGCCCCATTCAAGGTACATTGTTATTTATTTAGTAGTCCATATTTAATGTAAACTCATTAATGTCATGAGTACAATTCAAATAAATTGTAAATTTTTCATATTTGTACATGATAATATCAATATTTATATGTATATAGGCATTTAAATATAAAATAATCGTTTTTTGAGACTTCCCCATTATGTCAATATTCGATTCGACAAATGTTTAATTTTATATTGAACGATTTTTAAAATGAAATATTTGAAATAATATATAAGATAATTAAGGAATCACCATTGGTAGTTATTTAGATGCTGTAAATTACTTATCAAAATTTCCATAAACACAAATAGCACTGCACCATAAGAATGGAAAACCTAATTTATAATCCCATCAAACAGATTTTTCAGCTTCTTTGAAAGCAAACGTTACTCAAACCCCTGTAATAGTGCTTTGCAGGTAGACAAACAAAGTTAAAAAAAACACATTAGAACATCCTAGAAGAAGGGTACATGCTTGTCATGGACAAGCTATGATATAGGGTGCTTCAAAAGGAGGTACACTTTATAGCACAGTGAATCTGATCACAAACAAAAAAGACATCATCAAACTTGAAAGTTGACCATTACCACTATCTTAATTGACTTCAGAAACTCACAAGAGATTGGCCAGCAACCCTTTTAAAAAAAGCATGTCTCCAGTTATAATAAAAGCATGTTGCATTAGCCAATCATGAAGGAAAACAAGGACAAAACCTAGCTATCAGCAACTGAAAACAAAGAAACATTTCCTCAAATCTTAATTGAGGATAAGGGCCTCAAAAGAATGAAAAAAATGTCCCCAAGATGAAATTCTTGGCACTAAATAAGCTTTTAGAACGAGTGAAATACAAAGAAATTTGGCAAGAGATGAAATGCAGCTAATTTAATTAGTGTTTGCAATGAGCTTTGCACATGTGCCCGCAATCATTGAAACAAGGGCCTCCACAGTGTAGTGGACAATCCAACCTCATCCCCATGCATCTTTCCCTGACCATGCATTGAGCAAATTCCCCCATCTTGCAGTCCTCATTTTGGAAACCTCTCTTCTTGGGCAAATGGTGACCTATTCTGCAACCTCATTGCCAAGAGACACCACCACCCCATCCTCTATGC
>JACGDI010005438.1:391778-413356 GCA_014898725.1 Jacaranda copaia
AAAAAAAAAACACTTTAAAATAACATATCGGGTTAGATTATGCTCCGACTTTGTTCGGTAATATGGAAGCTAACAGCAACTAACAAAAAAACAAGAAGAAGAAAATCACATAGGGATGAGGTATAGAGATTTCTTTGGTTTCACTTTCTCCCACCTACATGCAATTGCAACAGTTTATGCTTGCAAGAAAAGAACGATTTCTATAGAGAGAGCAACCAAATCCTCCACAGAAAATTTAAAACTCTCAAGATACAATCAATGTAGCAATTGTAAGTTTTTAAGGGCATGTGATGCTCATGATCTGTTTCTGCTTTTCCTTCCTAATACTTCTTTTTCCATATTTTCTGTTCCTTCCAGCTTCAGCCAATCCGTTTTGTATTAGCAGCAGGATCTGTAAGTATTTTATTAGCCCGGCCCTTAATGAAAATGTTTTTTCTATCTCCATCTAAAAAACAGAAATAACAGTTAACTTCAATTCAGCGGATAGGCAATTCATGGTCAGTTTCAAAATCTTTGAACTTCAAATTTCATGTCCAAATGGCCACAATGTAACCACTCCACAATATTGTAGAACTTAGGTGAAATTAGAGGGTCAACCAAGATTAGTTCCAACTTTCTTGCCCACACAGATGAAGTTCTGATTCATTGCCAAAAAAATCACTCTCATGATTCGATGCTGCTGAAGTTAGCAAGCCAAACCATGGACAATATCTAAAATTAATCTATATTGGGCAAAAATAAATGCTCACCTGAGTTTGTATTCCTTTACTTGGACGACTGACAAGCTAGCAAACAACCCCAGTTATTTAAAGGTACATGCAATATGATGTCTTAGAAAGGCAAAAATGGTCTAGCATGCTTAATCATAAACTTTTTTGGAACATGAACTTCTTATATTCATCAATGACTTCTCATGCCCACCAGGAAATGATGCAAATTGATACTGAAGCAAACATAATCACCATAAATTGTTGATCTATCTCAAACTACATTTAACAATGGTGATAGACCATCAACAATTATATTTCTAAACCATAGCAAAAAGTGAATCTCTATTTTCTCCACCTCTGAAGGATTAGTATGCAGGCAAGATGAAGCATGTCCCTTCCTAAAAATCAAAGTGCTATATACCACATCTTACTAGTACATCAAACTATTATAGCATCAACCAACAATAGGGCATTAAAACTTGAAATACTAAGATAAACTCATTAGCATCAAAAAGAGTACATATGAAGAGTGATTGGTTAAACTACCAACAACCAATTGTATAGATATATTACAAAAGAGTACTTACCACTCTCTTTGATATTTCCAGAAGCCCTAGTTTGAAGCAACAATTGCTATGCTACGCCACTAACATTATACCAACTGATAAAGTCAGTATATAAAGCCATATTTCAACATAAAGCACCAGTGCTTTTTCTCCCAAATGCATTGGACCTCCTGTGATAGCATCTTTATATTCAATTTGCAATTCATATTGTATGTAACTTATGCATAATTTTTTTAAGAAAAAGAGCAGCATTATTAGAATGCTATTCACCTATAATCAGCTTGAAACTCATAAATTGCTCTTTATTGGAATCAAGAATTGTAGCATAGCATAGCTGAGAAAATACTTTCTCAAATAAAAATGTTTAACAAGAATTCACAACTGGCAAAATCAAAGCTCTAAGAGACTTACAAAGCCCCTAGTCCATTTGTGTCTTACATCAATGATTATAGAGGGTGAAGTTCTTAAAGGCAACTCATCCAACAGCATACCAGATAGATTCTGAAACAGCATATTTGCCACAAAAAATGACCTGCTTAATTTCTCCCCTAAATCACCAACATCAACTCCTATTCAGACATTTGAATTAAGCAATGCCCTGTGTTTTTTGATTTTACAGCTCCAGTAATTGATAAATTTAGTACCTACGTGGCCAGCGGTCAATAAATCTTCCAGAGGGGCACTCAAATGCCATGTGACCTCGACCACCACAATTTCGGCAGATAACCATTTCCATGCACTCCCTGCTCATGTGACCAAACTGGTTGCAGTTCCGGCAAACCATGTCTCTATGACCACCATAACGGCTCCCACCACCCCTCTCTCCAAGCATATCACCTTTTGGACATTGCCTGGCCACATGGCCTGAGATGTTACACAAGTTGCAAACAGAATCATTTTGGCAATCACGAGCAATATGACCTGTCTTTCTACAGTTTTTGCATGCCTTATCATTAGTGCAATCAGCTGCCAAATGACCCGCCTTAAAACAATTGTTGCATAACCTCAAATCCCCAGGTGGCAGCTCAGGATTCGGGCAGTCCCTGGCTCGATGACCAGACTTCCCACATGAATGGCAGAGACCTTCATTGGGGCAATTGCTGGCTGTGTGCCCTGGTTCCCGGCAATTCCAACATAGAGCCTTTGAAGTACACTCTGATGCAATGTGCCTAGAAAATTGTGATATTATGATACATACAAATACATGCTGAAATGAAGAACAGATATTATTTGGCATCAAAGGACTCGGCAGTGACGTAAAACATTCCTTACCCAGGAAGACCACAGTTGTTACAGACAGCCACATTAGGGCACTCTCTGGCAAAGTGACCTGGCCGTTTGCAATTGTTGCACAAGTTGTTTTGGCTGCAAAAAAAATTCGACGATGATGAATAAGAAGCAAAGTCCAACAGGATGTTTTGAACTCTCAGGAATCAGGATCCACAACTCATGATTTGCTCATCAAAATGCCAGATAAGTACTCCCAGTATCACCAGTTCTAAGCAACTATGTTACAACAGTTCTAGGATTGCTATATAGAGAGCTAACTTTTCTTATCTTCCTTTGGTTTCTTTTTATTTTTTTTTCCTCCCTCCCTTGTTGATGATCAAGTGGAGGATTTAGTACGGTAAACAACCTACCAGTTAAAGAATCAGAGCAAATATTTAGATTGCTTTGGTAATGCATTTAGAAATATGAAGAAATACAAATCAATGTAGACATAGTTAAAATATCCAAGCAGTCAAATCTTATTCTGATTCCTGCAATCCAAAAGTGCTGAAAAAGAATAGTTTACATCTGCTCTAGAAAGATAATTTTCTTCACCGCATTCCATTGAGCCAATTCTTTGTATGATGCATACTATGTGAGCACAGTAAAAAGATACTCCAGCAGATGCATAAAGCAGGTGAAGTGCTGCACATAACTCAGGTTTTAGTTCCTAGTTCAGTAGTTTTTTAGAAAGTTCCGCATTAAGAAGTGATGTTTGGGTAGAAGAAAACTAGAAACAATCAAACAAAATAACCTGAAACCCCGACGTCCCTCCCTCCGATGAGGAGCATCATGATAAGAAGTGCGTTCAGACTGAGTCCTATGACCCCTTGGGCTCCTGCTTCGGCTTCTACTCCAACTCCTGCTCCTGCTTCTGCTGTGAGTACTCATATTTACACTCACTTCAAACTTTATAACACCAATTCACCAGCACACCACTAGCACAGCTTCTGCACATTCCCTGCCCAACCATGTAATCTAAAACAGCATCCATCAATCCACCTCATGCCCACTTTTATCTTCAGTGCAAACACCAAATTCAAATATCCTTTTTAAAATTCTTACAAACCACCTGATTGTAAAAGTCTGTATCCCACATCTATAGAGGCACAAAAACTTTGCATACATTCCAAATGCTCATTCTTCCTAAAATAATCATGTAGTGGCCACATGAAAAATCCCAAAACCCATTGGCACAGAGTGCATGCGTGACATTAAAGGAAACTACACAAGATAGACAAGACACACTTCGCCAGATATTCAACTTTGCATTAGTAATGATTATCCCATTTGTCACCATGGCAAGCAAAAGAAACTCAAAACAACCCACGCGTATCTTTCAATTGCATTATCAAATCCTTTCCTATATTTATAATAAGTTTGTAACAAAAGAACATCGAAACCAACATGAGCACATAATTTAAGCAGAAATCAAATAAAAAAAGGGATAATTAATGAATACAAACCCTAAAAGGTAAACCACAAAGAGATCCAAATAAATTGAGTACCCAATGGCTCAAACCAACGTCGTCGTGTTTACTAAAATAAAAATAAATTGCAGGATGTCAATTGACTCGCATTGAACCAATCATGGAGCTGTAAGGATAATTAACCAGATTCCGTAATGATTGTAAGAATTTATTCGGAAAAGAAAAAAGATATAGAACATTGTATGTAGAAGCATATTACCCAGATGGAGAGAAAGAGAATAGGATCCAATAATGAATTAAAGAATTTCGAAGGTCAAATTGCACAGACCTGTGCTTCGGGGGACAGCTCTCCGATGGAGCTTCGCCTTCAGACCAATGCGGAGATATTTCCCTCTGGTCCGAATAAAACCCGCCGCTGGGCCAGTGGATACTGCGGGCTGCAAATATTTAATTAATACCTTAGTATTGTTTAATTTTTGGTTATAAATTGTATAAAGTGTTTTGAAGAATGAGATCTGGTGAAGTTGTAGAAGGAAATGTAATGAATGTTTGTTTATATTTTAAAAAAGTTAGAAAATTATTTTAAAAATTTTTGATATATTTATTTATATTTTGAGATGAGATAATTTTTATCATAATGATCAAATTAATATTTTTTTGTTAGATTTTTAAGGTGAAAATGAAATTGAGTGTTTTTTTATTAAAATAATAAAAAAATATATATGATATATAATATATGCATGTATGCTATATATTTTTATATATTTATATTTTAAAAGGAGATAATTTTTATTGTAATGGTCAAATCAATACTTTTTTGTTAGATTTTTTGAGCTAAAATATATTTGAATGATTTTTTTATTGTTAAAATAATAATAATAAAATTGTATGATATATATAATATGTATATGCATATATTAGAAAATGAAAATATTTTAGGATAATGAAAAACAAAAGAGGGTATTTTGGAAATTTTAATTTGACATTTTAGAGCAAAATTTTTTGTGTGTTTAGCCAAAATGTAACCAAACTAACAAAATAATTTTGTTTTGCCAAAATGGGATCAAACATAGCCTTGATTTGTAAAGAATATTTAAGTGATATTTCAATTTTTACAAATACTAGCAATTTGGCGCATTTGATATATGTATTAAAATTTTATATAATATAATAATAATGTTAAATTTTATGTAATATAAATTAATTTTAATAATTTAATATTTTCATTTAAATTTTTTGTAAATAAAAATTAAAATTATAATAAAATTATAATTATATACATAAAACAAATGAGTCATAAACAAATATTATTTATAATTTCTAATGTTTAGAATTAATAAAAGAAGTGGAGGCATTTTAAATAAGTCATTCGAAAACACATCAAAAAAGGAATATGTGCTTTATTAATAGTATAAATTATAAGTTTATATAGGTTTCATAATTAATATATAAATTTTTTGAAAAAAATACTGAATAGTATATATTAGATAGACTTTGTTTAATTATTCATCTAATATTTCTATGATGATGGATATACTCTTTATAACACAAAAATTAAAGAATAATGAACCATTATATATGTAAGATAGATAAATATAATTAAAATTAAAATACATTTATTGAAATAAAATTTATTGGAAGGAATTTTTTGTGAATTTTAACTTTTTTTAAAAATTAAATCTGAACTCTTGTTTCAAGTTTCTCATTTCCTTGAGTATTTCTCTTTATCTAAGTGTATTGTAATTTTTAATTTCATTTAAACAATGGTATTTTTAGAGGCACGAGACAATTATATATTTTAACTAATTTTTCCTATGGTAGTATTTTCTTGAAAACTGCAGTGTTATTTTTGAAATGCATTTTTGACCTAGCTTCTATTAGCAATTGCATTTTCAGATGACGGTAATTTTATTTTCTCAAAACGTTTCAAAATAAAATTTTGCTCTCCAACTCTTCTTTCATTTTATTTAAATTCTAATGACTATATCAATTATATATTATATATAAATATATTATATTTTTTTATGAGGGTAAAAATTGTATTTTACTAAATTGGGTTGGTGTTTAGGGTGAATTGATCTATCTGGTTGGGTGGTCTAACTCCAAAGAAATGCAAACTGAAATCTGCAATCACGAGCAAAAATAAGGTTAGCTGAAAGTATGGCACTCTGATGCTTAAGTCAGCACAGAGACAACTAAATAAGATGAGCAGCATAGTGAAGGCTATATAGTCTTTTCTAAGTGGGTAATATATTTAGAATGTTCTCAACATATATTAAAGGTCTTTGTCCTTGCATGGGTGTTTTAGGTTATATCTCATTTTTGTACTATTTCAAATGGTTTTTTCTCCAACTTTAAACCATGTCGTCTATCAAAATATTAAATGCAATTGTGAAGAGACCCTACAGTAAGTCAACCTTCCTGGTTGATAAGAGGGTCAACCAAAGAGCAAGTTCTGACTGCATAAGAGGGCAACTCTCGTTGGGACCATTGACCAACTGAGTTTAACCTCCTTCCACAATGCCCTGATCAGGCCAGACTAACGCTGCACAACAAGAGGTCGATTGTGTCAATAACATGAGCGGGCCTTTAAGGTGAAATACGCCTGACTAAATACTCCACATGTAATTCCCGAGTTGATATCATTAGGCTAGGCCGTTGAATCATCCCATATCAATTTCAATAGTTACAAAAATAAATAAATATGTATTTTAACGTACATATATCTATCTCAACCATAATAATAATAATATAACTATAATATTTATTACTATAAAAAGTTTACGCAACACAACTAAATAGATAAAATGACATATGCAATAGAAAATATTTATTTGAAGATGGTTCATTCAAATACATTTTTTTGAAAATAGATCATATAAATTGTTTTGACAACTTATCTAAATTAATTTTCATTTCCACATGTTTTTCATTACACTATTCCCAAAATAAGTTCCCCCGAAAAATTTCTTCAAAAACAATTGGAATAATGCCAAAAACAATTGAAATAATGCCAAAATAGTGAAATACAAACATTGGAACTAGAAAATGAGATTTTCTTGCATTGTTATGTAGAGAGATTCTGTTTTTTTTTTTCCAGTGGAAATTAAAAAAAATGAAATATAGCTATGAAAGTGTTAAAATCAAGTTTAAGTCAGATGGTAAGCAGCCTTTCCAGCTTTGCCCAACCCAACTGTGAATATATTATGTAATGAAAAGTAATAACTCATAGCAACAATCCGTTGTAGTCTAGATGGTTAGGATACTCGGCTCTCACCCGAGAGACCCGGGTTCGAGTCCCGGCAACGGAATTTCTGTTTTGTCTTTCCCCTTTTTCTCCCAGTTTTTCTCAATCTCATGTATGGCAACTGACAAGCTCTCAAACGCCGACGACCGGCTCGACGACAACCTCTGCACGGCCGAATCCCTCTTTCACGATGCTTATCCGACTGAATCCCCGCCGGACAACATAGGGAGGCAGATTTTGGAGCTAGGATTTCGTGACGATCGGCAACAATTATTCGACGCTTTTGCAAGAGATCAAAAAGTACCGATGATTCGTCCCACAATGTTAAGGTCTGATTGAGTGGAATTTTAAGAAGTTTTTTGTTTTCGAAGTCTACTTTCATTTCGATTTCAAGCCAAAGTTTGCATAATTGCCTCGACATTTGATATTACTGCAGCTAGAGCCTAGAAGTATCAGTTAAAGTTGGTTTCCAAATTCCGATGTTGCCTTGCCGATTTACTTTCTGGAAAATTCTGCAGCCCGGGAAATGTTTTTCTTGCTTTCTGCAAAAAGCATTTATTCCATCATTTAACCACAAGTAGAAATAATAAAGAAAAAAAAGGAAAAAATTGTATTAATTGATAAACCAACCGTGGAAGTTAAAAGTTCAGCAACCAAACGCCGCTTTTGGATGAGGAATGGGAGCTCCATCGCCTCCATCGCCAAAGTATGGCGCCGGATTCCATATTGCATAGTCCTCCTCCGTTAGAGGTTGAGCAGCCACCTCCGGCTGTTCCCCCACAGCCGCCGGGTGGTGGACTTGGAGAAGTTGCAGGGACGACGAAGGTGGTTTAGCAGGTAAAAATCCCCCCACAATTGCAAACATGGTCACCATCAGAAGTATCAAGAACATGGATGGTCTCTGCTTAACTGACCTGATCATGTCTAAATTTGGCATAATTGGATCTGATTTAAGGGTTTAAAAGATTTCCCTTTTTGTGGGTGTATGTATAATTTCTTTAGCAATTAAATCCCATAATTTTGTGTCTTTTGTGTGGGATGAAGTTTAGGCTTTGCATAGGTTTGAGCTTGGTACGTATTGGTGTTTAGGTTCATGTTTGGAGCATGATGTAACCATAATAATGGCGTTCGTGAGGACATATTTCATGTCGTGGGAGTGCTGAGAGTTAACAACTCCGGTAAAAAATACTGAGAAACTATCGTTCTTCCCCTTTATACGCTCTAAAAAAGGGGATTTATTGAGCTTTGGAATACTATATTGGATAAAGGTTCCAAAAAATAATAGGTGTCTGTCATTTCTTAACATTCTTTTTTCTATATTACGCCAACCTGAAAAAAAGCAACTAGTAGAATTTTAAATTTAATAGTGTCGAGAAAGTATCAGTGACCAACGACCATAACCCTATTTTCATACCAAGAGTCAAAATAGACCCCTTTATTTTTGAAATAGAGAATATCATATTCAATTGATTGGCACTCAATTCATGGACCCACACTCAGCATTGTTAATAGTCCTTTTGAGAAACTAAGATTCCAACACACACAAAATCAGAACCATCAACTTTCATAATGGTAACTTAGAACTTGGAAGAAACTAGTTTGAGCTTAAAAGGGAAGAGAACCTGAGTGGGCCAAAGTTTGGGTGAAGAAAGCCATTCAGCCATTCAGCCATTCAACCATTCAGATCATTTCTGAAATTATGATTTTAATTATCCCAAACCAATGGATGCAAGCACAAAATATCAAGCCAAACAGTTGGTAGAAAAATGGATAAATCATAAAAACTTACTAAATTAATAACAAATTTACACTGATGACAGATGGACTCAAATCCCTACTGAGCAGTCAGAGAAAAGCAACAATGCAACAATAATGGACAACCCTCTACAGTGGCAAAAACAAAGAATTCAAGGTCAAGATTGAAAGGATTTATTGTACAAGGCACATAAAGCCTCCTAAAAACACATTCCACATGTTATATAATTCACACTGAACAGCTAAAATTAATTGGGACACATTAAAAGATGAACCAAAAGATTTGCACATGAAAAGCTAAGAGCCACCAGGAGAGGAGCCTTTAGAACCAAACCACAAGCATTTATCTTTCACAGCTTCTGCCTCATTTGCATATTCTTTAAATCTGTACTCTTCCTGCTTGCAAGAAGAAGGCACTTTTCCCTCACAGTAACATTGACTGCACAAGCTAAAGTGAGATTTCATCTCCCGGAAACGAGAACCGATGATGGGATAGCGGCAGGTAGCACAAACATGGCTGCCATGCCGGCTCCTATCCCCGGTTTCAAGCTTCAACAAAGTAGACATAATGCTGAAGCCCCATTCTGGATCATCAAACATGGCAACAAACTCTTGCAAGGAAACCAAGGAGTTATCTGATTCTCCATGGATTTCCAGCATTTCACTAATCCCATGGGAAGGAATGTAGATTGCCCTCAAGAGTTTGATGTATCTCTGGGCGTCAGCCTTCTTTATCTGTGTATAACCTTCATTGACAGGTCGCCATAAGAGTGCTTCATGTGCAATCTGCTTCCGTTTATCTGCAGAGCCACCGCAGAGTGGGGCAAGGACAGCAAAAAACATGCCTAAATCTACCCGGCCTGACTCAGAGTCATCCAACACAGAGAGGATTTTCTGGTTTATAGCTTTGACGGCTCCTACAAAAGTTTCGGGTTTCAAGAAACTAACTAACTTGCGAAGAATTCCTTCCAAGGAAGCCTTGCGTATTGACTTTTCAGGCATACCACTCCCTGAATAGGAGATTGGCACATCTCCTTCACTCATTTCCTTCTTTATTAGTTCAACCTCACAGCGATTCAATCTAGTGATCCTCTGAAAGGCTCTAATATCAAGCGCAATAGCTAGTTCTGGCCTTAGCGTCGTTTTCTCACCCACAACCTTAAATTTTGAGGGCTCCACAGTAATGAAGGCTGCCTCACCATTACCATTACCATTCCCCCTCAACTTCCTCTTCTGCAGTTGCTTCAAGTGTGATATAGCATCATGTAATTCCACCCTGTTTGTCATTTTCAAAGCTTCTTTCAAAGCCTTCTTAGCTTCCTCAGTTTCTCCAGCTCCTAACAAAGAGACAGCTTTATTTAGCTGTGCCCGCCAATGGTTTGGCCACACACCCAAGACCCTAGTATACATCTCCGAAGCCCTCTGATACCTACCCATATCCATATATAGCCCTCCCAAATTGTACAAAGCATCCACATGGCCAGGTTTTAGATCAATTGCCTTCTGAAACTCCTTGATTGCATTTTCATCATCACCCATAGCATGTAAAGCAGAAGCCAAATCACAATGTGCATCTGCATAATCATTCTTCATATAAATGGCCTCCTCTAAGGCCTTCACAGCTGCCTTATACTCCCCAACACCAAAAAGAGCACTGCCCAAAAGCTTCAAAGCTCTAAAATGAGTGGGACACAAAATAGCAGCTTCCCTATAATGCTCACAAGCACTAAGAACCATACCTTCACCTTCAAGTGCAATCCCCAAGTTTACATGAATCTGAGGCAATAAATACGCCCACTGATTCCCACCAGCCTCTGCTGCCTCTAATGCAAGCAGAAACTCCCCTTTGGCCTCACTATGCTTCCCAAGCACATAAAAACAATTCCCAGCTCTAAAGTGTGGCTTCACATCAAAGGGCGTCAATTCACAAGCCCTCTTAAAACTCACCAAAGCCTCCTTAAATAGATAATGCTCATATAACACACGACCGATGGCCATTTGTCCATCGAAAGCCTCAGCTCTCGACCGCGCCCTATCCGCCCTCGACCTCAAAACCCCTAACTCTTTCACAAAAGCTGCATAATCAGGCCCCGACTCATCCCAAATCACTCTCTTGTCTGAAATCTCACTCGACGGGCCAAGCTCCCTAGACCATCCAGGATCTGAGAAAACATCTGAATTATCATTCTTTATCTTCCCATCCTTCAACTGTTTTGCTTTCAATCTCTTAATCAAAACCTCCAGATCATCCACAAGCTTCCACGTATCGTCAAACACAATGCCGTGGTTAGGGGAAGCAGCCCAGGCAGCAGTGCGCTGCTTCTTATGGGGTTCCATTACACGCTCATCTGCGACGGATGAGGACGAGGCCACCTCTTCGGATGCGTGTGAAATTCCATTCTTATCCTCCAATGGTTTAAGCTCGAGGCCAAGGGCATCAAAATCTCGGTCCACGTCACCAGCTCCATCGTCATAAGTGCGGAGGAGGCCGTCAAAGGTGAGGCCTTTTTCACCGTCGATGAATTCTCCATATGTCCGGAAAACCTCGTCGAGAATTGCACTAATTTGCTCGTCACTGAATTTAACCCGAGGGTTCACGGCCACCACCAGAGCCGCCATCTCCTCCCGGTTCAAACCCCCATCTCGATTCACATCGAATTGCTGGAATATTCTCTTCACCTTCTCCGATCTGCTCCCTCGTGTCGTCATACTTCGATTTTACCCTTTAATTTAGCCTCTTTTAGGGTTTTGAATCCGAAATGCCGGCTAAATTCCAAACTCTAGCAAGAGGGTATTTGCTTAATTGAATTTGGGGAAAACAAAATGGAGAACAAAGGGTACCTAAATCAGTGCTTCAACTCTCAAAAACTTGTAACAGTGGACGAAAATTGAAGCTCCAAGGTCCCCAAAACTAGGGCTTCCAATGAACATCAACAGTTTGAGACCTTGAAAACAAAGGAACTTTACAGTTTCTGGGTTTAACAACGAAACAGATGAACACTTATGGTTCCTAAATCTACAGGGCAACAAAGCTTTAAGATAAACTTTCTCAAATTGGGAAATTTCAGGTGACTGGATTTGGGAGTATGCCTGTTTTTTTGGTTATATTAGGATCTCCCAAGACAAAGAGGAAGACAGGAAAAGGACGTTGCTCTCTGCTTAGTGCTTATACCTGTAAATTCTTTTCCCATTGTTTCTCTTCTTCTTTCTTGCATTTATTTATTTACTTTAATAATTTTATTCATTGAATTTTTCTGGCTGTCATGATGGAATGTAATGGTGGGGACACAGACAGGTAACAAAAGACTGGGACTTTAATTTATCTGGGATTTGAAGATTTCTTCTTTATTTTGTTTTATCTATTATGGGTTAATTAAGCTTAGTGGGTATCATTATTGTCTTAATTATAACTATGTATTTGGACTTTAGAAAAGGCTTGTGATGGATTATCACCTGATTGAATTAATTGCTCCCCTTTTTCTTCCTTTCTTCATTTTTTTTTTTTGAATTTTAAGTGTGACAGATGGTTGACAGTTTGGAATTCATTTTTCTACTAATTTTTTAGGTCCATATGACTCATTTGTTTGCATATATTAGTGTCTAGTTTTGAAGTAAATGATCAACTTGCTACATTATAAAATCTAGCTTATAAAAAAGAAATAATTATCAAGTTAATTGATGGATAATATTATTTAATTTAAAAAATAAATTATAATATCTTCTATCTTAAGATAAGAGTCTCTTTACAATATCATAATTTACAGAAAAATGTGGAATTATGTGCTTCTAAGTTTAATTCAAATTGCACATGCATGTCGATTGATGGACTCAATACAAGACATGAATACAATAAATAAATTATTTTTTATTAAGTAACTAATCAACTAAACGATATTTTGCTCTATTATATATGTGAAATTAAAATTTTAAATTTTAATAAATTTATGCATATGATATAAATAACCAAATAAATAAAAACAAGTGAGTGCATCCCTTGATTGATCACTTCTTTTCCTCTAGACAAAAAGCACACACTTATATATATTTGATAAAAAAATGCAAAGAAAATGAAATGCAATAGAACCTAAACATAGAAAACAAATTTGAGGAAATTTGGAAAAGTTATTGAACTTTATAAAGTTCAAGCCTTGTTGATTTTGTCACATGGAAACGTAGAAAGCGACCTCTTAGAAATAATTAAGTTGGTGGGTTAGAGTTTGCTTTTTATTCATTTTCTCCTTGTAAAAGTTGAGGGTTATGCGTAAAAGAATAGTTGAACTTTTCACAACATCTCTAATTTTATCACCAAACATTCATTATGCCTTTGTGAGTAATCTTTCAAAGTCTAGGAAGCCATTTGGCATGGGATCCCAAAGACACCCTATTATAAAGTTCTTCTTTTAAATTATTGTGACCAAATCAATTGTCTAATAGATTTGATTTGGGGTCACCTATGTCTACTTTATTCAGTATTTTTTCTTCTTCTTCTTCTAATTTTACAAGTGGATGAAGTTCGAAATTTAATTTAAAAATAAATTTGTAATACTCAAAATTTGTACAATTATTGTCCAGTGGTCAATTAGTTAAATAATATCATTCTCGCACTTACATATGTGGTGTTCAAAATTCAAACCTTAACAAACTCTTCGTACGCATGTGCATAATTAAAAAAAATTCACTAGGATTGTTCAGCCAATTAATTGAGTGATATCATTATCACATATATAATGTATACAGTTTGAATTTAATTAATTTTAATTATGTGTATATGTATAAAAAAATAATAAAATTGAAATGTATCATGTTCTTTTATAATTGAATTTTGGATCGAATTTGACAAGTAAAAAAAATGCACAAATCCTAGAGAGCAAAGAAATATTTTTAATAATAGAAGTAAAATGGACTTTCCTTCTCCCTAAGCCCATCAAGACCGTTGTTGGTATGAGGAGGAACTTTTTTGAAGCAAGTAATAGTTATATAAAAAATTGCTATGATGACTGCACCAACAAATCTTTGTTTATAACAATTTAATTAACTAATTTTCTTATAGTAAATTAAATAATCATAATGTAATAATTTTTAATGTAGGCCAACAAACCTATTGGTGAAGTTGCAAATATCAGTATGATTACAGCAAACATCCCTATGGAGATGAGCTCTGCTCCAACTAAAGTATGAATAATTAGGATTCCACCCCTTTTAACTAAACATATTTGCTAAATAATTTCTACTAACAACTCTTGAAACTCCATTTCTTTCTCATTTCTCTCAAAATTAAATGATTCATAGGGTGGGGGCACCCACCCTGCCAGTGCATCCTCTCATATGTGTAGAGATACCAATATTAAACATATATGCAAGGGTAAAAATTCTAAAGGTATAATACCTTTGGATATTAATTAAGTCTTGATACATATTGATGACGTTTGATCACATTTTTTATTAGAAAATTCAGGACTTTAAAATAATTTATATTATCTAAATATAAGTCGACATATCAATATCACAATTCGACTTAATTTTCATATTTGATGATAGATTTATATCATTATCACTGACATCATGTAGGAATGATGTTCTTGCATTAACTGTAAATTATGATAATATCTGATCTTATCCTACATAAAAGGATTTGAAATAGTTAGAATAATAATTTTATCTGAATTGAAGATTATGATGATAATTAATTTTTTTCATGTCGAAAGAGTCAAAATCTTAAGATATTTGATAATCTTTTTCATCTCTCACTCGTTGAAAGATATTTTTTCAGTACAATAATCTTATCAACGATATTTTTTCAGTACAATAATCTTATTTTACATTTAATTGAACAATTATCGTTTCCTATTTTTATACCGTTGGTTCCTGTTCCGCACCAAGGTGTTTGAGAGGACGTGCGCTTTCTACCAAAGCGTGAAACTTAAGAGCGGAAACATGCGATGATATTAACATACGCTTTTCACTGTACCAGGTAGCGAAAATTCGGTTTGAGCCGTTAGTATTGGCGGCTGATTACGAACTTCCCTGTCTCCTCACAAATATAGATATCTTCATTGGACTCTCAGAATCTCCGGTTTTGCCTTGATTAACGCTTTTACGAGTTTCCTCTTTCACAACCATATCCATATGCCACCCCCACCCCCCAATCCCCTTCTCGTTCTTTTTCAATGCTCCTCCAATTCTCCTTTCAGCTTTCAGTTGGCATTCTTGATTTCTTACACTTTCCATTAAAGAATACATACATTCTTTCTGGGTTCTACATATTTAATAAGGTGTGTAAATTTGTTCATAATTGTCAATAATGATTTTTACTGCCTTGTTCGGTCGATTTCTCTGAGCATCAATCTTGATTTTCTTGTCAGTTATATATGAAACTTCGTGTCAATGTTCGTTTTTGTCCGGGAAAGATAAATGTTGGGACCATCCATTTTGCATGATGAAAAATGTAATGGATGATATATGTATGTATATATATATATATATGGGTGGCAATATCTGGAGCAATCATAAAAAATATTCATTAGTTTTGGAGGTAGCTTCATAATACCAGCGGAATGTTGGTCCTATTATGTTTTGTTTTTGAATGACAGATTCTAAGGGTCAGAAATATTTGAAAAGAAAATCATATTTGGACCTAGGGAGCAATTCTTGGGCTAGTTTTTGATGTTTTTGAACCACTCTTGGACTTTGTCTGTCCAAGCCATATGTGAAATTATAAAATCTTAGGCTGTGTTTGTGTTTTGGATGAATTGTGGAAAATTTTGCGCTATGTTTGGGTATCTTGGACAGTCTTTTTTGTATTTTGGGTAGTGGGAATGGGGAATGTGCCATTACGTTTGGTATGTTTTGAGAGTTTGAAAATGTTGAGAAAAGCTACACAAAGGTAGCCTTACTTTTGCAGGAGAGAAGACATCTGCAAACGTTTGTTGTTTCAAGGAAGTCCATATGGAGACTTTTATTTGTTGGCCCTGACAGCTTGTCAAAACTCTTCAAGTGCTCTTGGTTGGGAAAAGAAATAGAGGGAGGACATATAAGAGATGGGGTCGATCAGTGGGGAATCGTTGGTTGAATGGGACGGTCAAGATTCAAATGCACCCGAGGAGAAAATCTTTGTTTCAGTAAGATTAAGGCCTCTCAATGAGAAAGAAATTGCAAAAAATGATGTCTCGGACTGGGAATGCATCAACAACACGACCCTCATATTCACGAATAGTCTCCAAGAACGTCCGTTGTCTCCAACTGCCTATACATTTGGTAAGCCATTTTGAGG
The DNA here is from genome assembly GCA_014898725.1 of Jacaranda copaia. Classification (NCBI taxonomy): domain Eukaryota; kingdom Viridiplantae; phylum Streptophyta; class Magnoliopsida; order Lamiales; family Bignoniaceae; genus Jacaranda; species Jacaranda copaia. The sequence continues at coordinate 408,026 of JACGDI010005438.1, forward strand.
AGGATCCTTATGTTCTCTTCTCTCCATTTTTGGTTTTCCTTGCTTACAAATTTTCTTGAGCTCAGACAGAGTATTTGGGCCTCACTGTCCCACAAGGCAAGTTTATGAGGAGGCCGCTAAGAAGATTGCTCTTACAGTATTAAGTGGGATAAATTGTGAGTACCCTTTGGTATATTCTTCCAATGATGTGCTTTCATGAATACATAAGCTTGATCATGACTGCATTTCCCCTCCAGCGAGTATTTTCACATATGGACAGACCAGCAGTGGTAAAACATACACCATGTCTGGAATTACGGAATATGCAGTAGCAGATATATATGACTACATAGATAAGGTATTTTTTTTGTGATGCTGCCTTTTTTTATTCATTATTTGCCGTTTTTGAGTTTTCTAACAACAGAATTTGATAAATTAAGCATCGGGAAAGAGAATTCGTGTTAAAGTTTTCTGCCATGGAGATTTACAATGAAGTACTCAAGGACCTTCTCAGTTTAGATGGTACTCCACTTCGACTTCTGGATGATCCAGTGGTAAAAGTTGAACTTATAAATAACTTCAAACTCTAAACTAAATAAACAGTGATTTTTAGCTGTTTTTCTTGTTGTTTTCGGTTTCAGAGAGGGGCTGTAGTTGAGAAACTTACAGAGGTGACGTTAAGGGATGCCGGCCATCTAAAAGGGCTGCTATCCATGTGTGAAGGTTAGATAGAATCATACTAGAAATTACGCTTTTATTCAGAATAACACCAAGATTTACTCTTAGTGGCAATGGATTTATGTAGCTCAAAGGAAAACAGGAGAAACTTCTCTTAATGAAATGAGTTCTAGATCTCATCAAATTCTTTGCTTGGTACGCTTCTTAAGCCGGCTTCTTCGTACACATGCAAAGACATGGAAGTCATTATACTTTCTGCTGATTTTTGATATCATGGATGCTCCTGCAGACTGTTGAAAGCGAAGCCCGTGAGTGCTTGGGGGCAGAAAATTCAAGCACTCTAACAGCTACAGTGGTACTAAACATTCTTACAAGGAAATATAGAAAACATAGACATAACACGGTATAACACGGTGAAGAGACTAAATCATATCATGTTTTTTGGGCACAGAATTTTGTTGATCTTGCAGGGAGTGAACGTTCTTCTCAGACAATGGCGGCTGGGATGAGACTCAAAGAAGGGTGCCACATAAATCGCAGTTTGCTAACTCTTGGGACAGTTATTCGCAAATTAAGGTACTTCTCATTCTTTCCGACCACCTTTGGAGCTTGAAATGGGCTGATTTATCGCCTTTTAATCATGTTTTTGATCCAGCAAAGGAAGAAATGGACATATTCCGTACAGAGACTCTAAGCTGACACGGATCCTTCAGAACTCATTGGGAGGTAATGCCAGGACGGCCATTATATGCACTATGAGCCCGGCTCACAGTCATGTTGAGCAATCAAAAAGCACACTCCTATTCGCTAATTGTGCCAAGCAAATCAGCACCAATGCACAAGTCAATATCGTCGTGTCAGAGAAAGCTCTAGTGAGGCAGCTGCAGAGAGAAATAGCCAGACTGGAGAATGAGCTGAGGAACTTGAGTCAACTTGCAGCCTCACATGATTTTAAATCAGCTCTGAAAGAGAAAGAACTTGTTATTGGAGAGGTGATTTTGAAAGAACAAGAAGCTATTTGGTTGCATATGTATGTAATCTTTAATAAACATCACCTCTTGGAAATTTTGCAGTTGCATGAAGAGATAAGGCAACTAACTCATCAGCGTGACCTAGCTCAATCCCGTATTGGGGAACTTGTACGGCTGGGAGGAGGATATCGATCATCAAAATCTTCGGTTCGTATGGAATTTTTTCCCTAAGATAAGAAGTTTTAGCCCATCAAACAGTCCACAAAAGCTGATTCTCACATTTTTTTTACTCTTCAGGTTGATTTGCATAGCCTTGACAAATGTTCATGGACAGATGAGTATTCACCTTCTGAAACATCAGAAATGACTGACACTCTATACTCTGATATTTCATCCATAACATCTCATTATTATGGTAGATGTAGACGTTTTGACTCCATCAGGCTTGAAGATCAGTTCCCTGAGAATTGTGAAGATCAGTTTTTATCAGATAACACATCTCCTAGGCTGTATATTGATAAATATTTTGGTCCCCAATCTCCTGATCCCAGCTGGCTGAGGGTTGCTCAAGAAGCTTATGATAAGTTTGAAGATAACTGCGATGAAATTCAGTGCATAGAGTTTGATTTCACCAACAGAAATATGGTTGCAAGTGCCTCTTCGCCATATATGGGAGATAACAATTCAGGTTTCTGCTATTACTGGTTCAGCAGTTGTGTTTTTCCAAGATTATGTACTTGTGTTAATTTTCATGTTAATATATGATGTAGGCAGATCTCCTTGTTCATCCGATGAAGATGTATTTGATCCCACTGTCAATGCATCAGAAATTCAGACAACATTTGAAGAAATTGGAAAGACATCAGAGAACGAAGCAGATAGTCAGGGGAAGCTTTCAAATGCAGAGCCGGAGAAAAATAATGAAAACCCGCATGCAGAAGATCCCCATAATGAAAAAGAAGAAAGAATAGACTGTAAGATCAAGCAACAGAAATCATGTGTGGAAGAAGAACTCAAAGAAATAATCAATCCCGAGTTAGTGAAGCAATTTGAGGATGTCCTGGTGAGGTTTAACCCTTCACAAACATTTCTTTAGCATCAAATTCTTAAAGAGAACTTACAAGGGAACATTGCTGGCAGGACCTGGAGGATGTAAGAACAGCCAAGAATGCAGAAAAAGCTGCAGATGGTGGCTGTGAAAAAGATCAGGATAAAATGCCATCTACATCTGATTGGCATGCCGAATTTGAGAGGCAGAAGAAAGAGATAATTGAACTTTGGGATACTTGCAACATTCCTTTGGTCTATAGGACCTACTTTTTCCTACTGTTTAAAGGGGATCCATCGGATACTGTTTACTTGGAGTTGGAGCTAAGACGATTATTGTTTCTCAAGGCAAAACTACACGGGAATAAAGTCATGAAAGATGATCAGTTCCCCATAGAGGCCTCAAGGTACACTCGTCTCGTTTCTCCCCTTTTGCTAATTTAGCTAATTTTTGGTCTGGTACACTCTATTTCGTATGAGCTTTTAACCTCTTCTTAGCTGGCTAACAGTGTTAAGACCCTCAATCGGGAAAGAGAGATGCTTAGCAGACAAATGCTCAAGAAATTTTCAGGGAGAGAACGAAAGGCGCTATACAGAAAGTGGGGCATTGACCTTAAAAAGAAGAAGAGAAGGATTAAACTATGCCGGCTGCTTTGGACAGACACCACAAACATGGAACACATCAAAGAAAGTGCAGCCATTGTTGCTAAGTTGGTTGGTTTTAAGGAGCCGCTTCATGCCCTGAAAGAAATGATTGGGCTTAACTTCACACGAAAACACAAGCACCACCACAGGTCATTCAGCTGGATAGGACAGGCAGCCTGCCTTCCATGATATAAGGCTTGCAGGCGGCGGAATGGTTTAAAATCTTATGACCTTTCTAAATTTTAACTTCTCGTTTGCGGTTGGGATCGTAAGTTCTCGTCCAAAGTTGTAGAAGCCATCGGACTCTGTTGAGCTGCTCGTTTGTTAATGCTCTAGACATGTAGTTGAATCCCCGGTTTGTTGACGGATAGCCTGTAATCTTTACGAACTTGAAAGGATTAGAAAACATGTACAAATAACATGTGCAATTTCTTGAAAGTGTGTATTTCTAAAAAGTGTATATTCCTCGTAACACCTTTGACTAGGAATGTAAATAGTTTCGAAAATTTGAATAGGAGATAAAATAAGATTAAATAATTTATAAGTCTATTTTATATTTAAAACTGACCTTACAATTAGCTTCCACTAGAATTTACTTCGATCTCTTATGTATGTTTGATATGTAGGATTATTTAGATAAATAATAAAATTGCCCTTGAATAAAATCCTCATTCATTTTATTGACCCTTATAAGAAAAAAAGGGCAGTAAAAGAAGCACAATTGTAATAAGGATCGCACTCTCAACTCACTACTCGAATAGCACACAATTGTGTGAATAGAGCAAGCTTTGGATTAATTACGAGTTGATCCGTATTCTTATTTTGCCTATCAAACAAGTGAGATTAGAAGACTACATTGGAACTAATTGACGTCGCAAAAAAATGACAAATAATATATTTATCAATAGTCGAGTGGTCAACCAAAGATACTAGCTCAAGTGAGCATTTATTGGGCTAATTGGAAGAGTCAATCATGGGGTTTAGAGGTTGAATGTTAGAGACCTATGAAGTATAAGTGAGTATCAGACGTTATTAATTTTTTTCTCGGGCAATAAATAAGGGAATATTTATAATGAATGGCTTAGCTGGCTTGATATTGTTGGGTCTATGTGGCCTTCATCCTGAACATACACGTAGCTATGAAGTAGGGTTAGGATCATCTCTCATTATGGGTCGGGTTGACCCATTTGCGAAAAGACGTTGATCCTTGGGTGAATTTGGATGATTGATTAAATATAAGGGCATTTTAGCCTTTTAATAATTTCTCCTTATCATTAATAACCCAGATCAAATGAACCACTGGTCTTTTCTACATTGCTACATACAGCTACAGGATCTTCAGCAAAATTTGTGTCAACCCTTGAACTGAAGCCTTTTTATCGAAGTTTTTGTCACCCTATGAAACCCTTTATTCTCCACATGCATTACAAGTTCTAAGGAAGGAAATGGAAAGACATATTAGAACTATTTTTTTTTAGAAAGTATTATTTACAACAAGTCTATAAATTCAATTATCAAATCAAGAAGATCAATCTTATAATAAATCAATAGAATATAAATATTAAAGGAAAAAAATAAAAGTACAAACTTTATAAGACCACAATCAAGAGACACACATAAAATATATACAAAGACGTCCATTCAAGTCGAATATGAGACTTCCCACATAATAGGGGAGACTTGATACTACTTAACTATAAGGCACTAGACACATTAGAACTATAACTATAAGAGGAAAGTAAATTAATTAAATATAATTTGGGCCCAATAGAATTATTTATTTTAAATTCAATGATAAATAATTAAAAAAAATTCTTAAGAGTATTTCTTTTGAGCTTTTCCCTACTGCCCAAATCCTCAAGTTTGTCTTTCTTAATATTTAAAACAAACAACATTGGTACAAAACAAAGTTATACATTGAATTCGAACCCGCTGGCATACTGATTAATTTTACAATAATTATAATTTATACTATTAATAAAATGTTGGGCTTATTTTAATGTATTCTTGA
>JACGDI010005438.1:420591-439116 GCA_014898725.1 Jacaranda copaia
AAAAAATATCTTGGAGAAATTCTCTAATTAATTTCTTATTACAAAGACATGAACTATAATAAATTAGTTATTGTAATTGTACTCTCGATTTATTTTTCAGATCCCCTTTCCAGTAAGCTATGTTAGGCATATTTTTCAGGTTAGTATATCTCTTGGCTTTAATTTAAGGTCTTATCAATACTTTCACTTTAAAAGAGAAGAAATAGATACCTTCCGCAAACAATGAAAGCTTTTATCTTATTTTTATTATGATAAAATCATCTTATCTCTCTTTTTTTTCACATTTTTATTTACAATTCAAACAGCTTCTTGCAGAAGAAGAATTAATGAATTATAATCATTACACTTTTATTTTTCATGAAAACGGTTTGACAACCATCATTCCCATTCCTCTGTAATTATTTATCTCATTTTTTTCCTATCAAAATCCATATCTCAAAAATAAAAAGGCCCAAAATTTTCATTTTTTCTAGGGTTAAATTCATTTTGCCCTCTCTACTTCCAAAGCCTTTAAATACCCCATGTACTATCAAAAAATTTTAAATAACTCCTTTAAAGTCATTTGCCGATAGTAAAATAGTTGACGGTGTCAAAACTCTACAGTAAATTACTGATTTAATTTAAAAAAATAACTAAATAGCATAAAAACTTAGGATACATGACTTTTTTTTTATGTAAACAAATATATCATTGGCACCTGTACTACCAAAACTTTTAAATACCCCACTCAAACTTTTTTATCGTTAGAAAAGTAACAGTTGTTTGACTGATGTAGTACTAAAATTATTTTCTCTTTATACATATGATCATTGAAAAATTTAATATTCAAAATACTATTGTGATTTACTATATAATATTGAAGTTTCTTATTTCAATTTTGTTACTTTTATTTTAGGACTTAAAGCATCATCTAACTCTTAATCTAACAAAAATATTAAATTATTTTATTTTTTTTAAAAGAACATTAAACAACTCTATTTTAATATAGAACATATGGGACTAACAAAATAGAGACTGCGTGTGCGGAAAAAATACATATGACCATTATAAGTATTTCTACTTCACAACTATTTGTCTAAAATTTTTCAAATTTGTATTCATTTTGAAATATAAAAAATGTATAATAATATGTACAATTCTGTTCTATTTTACTTATAATTTATCATTACTTTGTAAAAAAATATCACGTATTCTAGATTTTTATGCTATTTAATTATTTTATAAGGTTAAATCAATAATTTACTGTAAAATTTTGATAACGTCAGCTATTTTATTAATGATAAATGACTTTGAGGGAAGTATTTAAAAATTTTAGGTAGTATAAAGGGTATTTGACACCCTTGTGAGGAACATTTGAAGATTTTAGAAGTGTAGGGGGTATTTGATATATCCCTCAAACATAAATGGTAAAATAAATTTAACCCTTTTGCCTAATTTATCAGGTAAATAGTAGGGCCATTCAAGATTCCCGCCATTGAAGGATTTTCCACTCACCTGAAATAAATTAAATGCTCCAATAAATAAAAGGACAAAAAAATAATAAAAGGTCACATGGTTGTATCTTCTCTGCATACGGATTATCTATTCAAAAGCAGAATGAGGAAGAAAGTAGCCGTTGCATGGGCAGTGGGCAGTGGGCAGTGGGCAGGGGTCTGAAAATAGGAAATGGGGAGACAGTATTTTTATCGGGAAAGGGCATCTGCGTGGGGTCGGGTTGGCGTGGGGGAGGTCATGAATATTGGAATCCTATTGAACTTATTTTTGGTAGGCCAAACAAAACCTATGTCAGATTCCACGGAATTTGGCAGTTGACCGGACGTGGGGACCCATTACTTGTCGTCTACTGGTTGCAAGCAAGTTTGTCCTGGGATCTTTTGTGTGGGATTGGGAGGGGGTTAGGGACTTGTTTGGAAGGATATGAACGGTAATTGACATGAGATTTGCTGCCAATTTGTATGAACTTTGTTTGCTTTGTGAAGTGGGATTGAGACTGATTGATCTCAATAAAATGCGTTTGTAACATTTAGTATTGATTCTATACATCCAATTTGGTTGCATATGTTAGGGTCCCTTTGGTTTATTTTCAAATGTCATTTTCATTTCCAGTCATTTCTAAATGTTGGAAAGTTAGTTATGAAATGAAAATTGAAATTGAAATATATTTGGATTAAATGTTGGAAAGTAATGATTAAATAAGTTAGATGGTGAAAAAGTAGGTTAATTTATATTTTTTTTATGTTTAAAAAGATTTATTTTTTTATATTTTATTAATTTAAAAATAATAACGGTTACTTTATGTCAAATCAAAATTGAATTTAATTGATGTGTAATAGAATGATGTGGTAAGTTTAGAAAGAATTTTGAAAAGAAAATATTTTTTTTTTTCTGAAAAAAGCTGTGAGAAATTATTTGTTTTCAATTTTCATTTCAGGATGAAAATGAAAATGAAAATAAACCTTGAAAATGAAACCAAGCAGACTGTTATTTTTTGCAGGAGACTAACATTGCCATTCCATGGGATGGCACCAAGGATTGCAGCAGTGTAAAACTGGATGAATTCGTATCATGTTGATTAAGGGTATTAGATAATCCAAATAATATTCAATTCAATAAGTCTTGACACGAATATAATTTAAAAGTTTTCATGTCAACCCATATTGAACAAAACTTTCCTAACTCACCAAGCAACTTACAACTCATTTCAAGTCAACTTGTTATGATATAATTTTTTTTTCACTTATTCGTTTATCTAAAAAGAATTCTACTTTATTTTGCTCAACAAAAGATAAAACCACTTTAGCCCATCAAAGGCATATTGTTTAAGCTGGATGAAAAATTAAAAAGAAAAAAGAAACATATTGTTTAAAAATGATATTAACAAACCATATCACAACTCAAATATTAAGCCAGTTACAAAGTAAACAATTAATTGAAAAATAGCGACCGACGAACTCTAGACTTTGGAGGTTTGATGATTAGGATCTTAATAAGTCTTTTGTGGGAGAAGTTGAATTGTGTTGGTGGGTATTCATTGTGTAATCGAAAACTCAATCCAAATTTAATTAAATTTTTTGAATTTTTTTATCGTACCAACTCAATCCAATGACTTGTAACTCAAATTTAATAATATCATGTCGATAGATGTTATGTTATGTATAGAAAATTATCACCTATGGTACACAATATGTCAATATCTAGTAACGTAAATAACATTGTTTAAACAAATAAAGATAAACTAAGTATTGTAATCTTGAGTGGTCATGTGCAGATTTGGAGTTCCAAGAAAAAGGTGCAGCAGATATTTTATTTTATGATGTTTGGTTTTCAAAATTTTAGTGAAGAAAACAGAAAATAAATTGCATTTTTCACTTCAAAGATTCAAATGACAGCATCTTATCCTTCATTACTTTATCAAAATTCAACTAGAAATAGTACTAATCCTTATTTTCAAAATTTACAACTTTTTTTTTTTTGCTCACCAAACACTCCTTTAAAGTACTAAGAAGGCAACAACATCAATAGTGAAAGAAAAATATGCAACTGTATCATGCAGAGCTGCAAACAATGGAAAAACAAAGTCTTGTGAGTGAGGGCCTATGGGTGGGAAGATGGGGACAGATTTAATAACACAGTAAATTCATAGAGAGCGATTTATCAGTATCAATGTCACTATCTTCTTTGTTGTTGTTTTTTCCCCCAAAATATAAATTTTACCAGTGGTGAAAATGCATCTTTCATTGTTACTATTTCTTGATTTATTGAAACTATAATCATATAGATATACACCATAATTCTAATGCACAGAGAATAAGTAATTAGGAAGACAAAAGATTAAGCTAATTGAAAGTGTTTCCCTATGAATTTTACAAATAAATATATATCTACAAATAAAAAAAAATCAAGTGTTAAAAAAGGAATACATGGCATGTCTGTGTATGTAGCTAGAAATAAGTGAATCAACAGATTCTTCTTTTGTTCATTTTCCAGAGTAAATAGTGGCTACTTACTGTATTGATTTGTCAAATAGTATTGAGACACAAAAACTCTTTCCTTTAGACTGATTCCAGGCCTTTCGGCAGAGTGTTATGGTGCTGGTCAGGTGATAAAAACTTGCGGCAAGCATAAAATACAGCAGAATGGAAAGCAGATGGGTTGTCCATGAATACAAAATGGCCGCCCTGCAGTTATAGGCAAGGAAGTATTTTATCTTGCTAAAGTCAAATAGCAAAAAAACCAATTTTGGATTATTGGCTGTAGATAAAGGGAAAGTCTAATCGTTGATCTCAATTTATATATGTGACATGGCGGAGGGTGAGAGAGATACCTGAGGAACCCTTATAATCTCACATGGAACCTTCATATTCGTGCGAGCTTCTTGTGCTCCTTGGTAATTCATCCAATCCTGGAAACCATATACGAATGTTGTTGGCACCTTCCAATCAGAAGCACTGCAACCAGAAGAAATTAGATTGTTACCACATAATGCTACTTGTTCCCAGTGTTTCCAGTTGAGAATGAAATTTGGCAAGATTTTGTTGGAACATCTCAACCCACCAATTTCCTAGAAGTCAACTATCTCATCGCGCTATTTTTTAAGTTCAAGATGTGGATCAATGATACTGTAGAATGAACTAATTGCGAGCTAACTCATGTAAGAACATCATCTTGTCCATCCAATAGATAAATGAAAAGAAAGTGAACAACATTTTGGAGCGTATTTGGCGAACAAGTGATAGTAACTTGTTCTTTCCATTTATTTTCTGGAAACAGCAAGTGAAAATAAGTTATGAATTTCAATTGAGCAGAAATTCTATCAATCAATTTTGAAAATACTACTTGATAATGAACTGTTTGTCACTAACATTTACATAAGCTAAAAGATAAGCACGTTGAATGTGTAGTTCTTAAATTTCCAGTCTGAGATGCATATTTTCTATGCAGGCAATGAGGCAACAAAAGGCCTTTGGAAAGCTTGTTAAAGCATTGCAATTTAATAATTCCATAGAATTGATGGTTCAATTCCAAACCCATGATTACATGCCTAATATCTTAAATATATCTTTAACCCCTTAGTTTTACTGCTTTAGGTATTTGCTTGCAACAATCACTAAAGGCCCTAGTGTTGGTTTCTTATTTTTCCCCAAGTCCTCTTTTTAACCCATAATTTCACTTGAAATCTATAAACCCCGAGGTTATGCTACATTAACATCAAAAAGTATGCTTCCATAGAACACAATTGATTGGGGGAGGTAACAGATTTTTAACCTTGACACTTAAGATCCTAATGGCAATACTATAAAGCATTATTTCCCAGTTAATTGGAAACCACTGCAGGCATGAAGCAACTCACCAATGTAAAAGAGGGCTCCGAGTAAAGGCTCCAAAGGAGAATATATATTTTAAGCACAACTCTCCACTAGCCTTAGCTGCCAGAGTATGATATACATAATCTTCGGCAAAAAAGAAATAGCCCAAGATTAGATCATAATTAGGGATAAAAGGAAACTAAACAAGTTAATCACAAACTACCTGTAAGTAATCTAGATTCATCCTCAGTCAACACATTTCCATTCGAATGTGTGCCAAATCTAGCACTTGTATATCTGTGAACCAGACCTGGACCCCAAGGACCTAAACCCCTGCATTATTAAATAATGTGAATCAAATCCAAAAAGAAAAACATATTTCCAACATCATAATGGGTTGCGACAGATTGTAACATGCAACAGGTTCCCTAGCCATAACCTGAAACTAGAGAGCGGCTTGGGGGGGGGAGAAAAAGACTAAACACACAAGAACAGAGAGTTAGTGGACACTTTTTCAGCAACTTCAATATGAAGAAGCATCACAATTGCAACATGGAGGAAGTAGTTATGACTCTGTACCTAAGTCACCATGGGGGAATGAGAGAGGGAATGATAGAATGAAAAATCTTAAGATTTTTAAAAGTGCAAAATGCTTAATCACATACAAAATAACAAACAAGAATTAAAGAAATTACAACAACATATTTTGAACAAGCAATTACTACAGTTATTTCCCATGACTGCTACGAGTTAAATTGATGTATTATGTGTGGGCCATGAAAAAGTTCAGTTAAGTAATGTCAGACCATGATAACAAACTCAATTACAGGTGCATTGCCACATTACTCCATCTTTCCTTGCTTCTTTCCTACTAGATGATAAAGATGGTCACATCCTTCTTCATCTCTCCTCCCCAATCCCCTCTCTCTTGAGATTTGCATCTCTCCTTATCAGCAACTCTACTTCATCCCTGCTTCTCATGTGTGTGTATGCATGCAATAGAAAACTCCCAAGACTAGATTGTTATCACAATCTATATCCTCATCTGTTCTATGCTGTCAAAAACTAAGATTTCCATTGAAAATGGCAACCTGGCAGAGGATTTCCTACCATTAGCTAAAGTATGATTTATCCATTTTCATCACACAATTTAAATATTCAAAGACAACCTCAGCACGGTCCTCCCCCTCTTGAGTAGCCAGTCAATAACTGTAGCACCAATGCAGCACCCTCAAGTGATGAATTTGCTACCTAGCTCTCTATGATGTTAAGGAAGTTCCATCTAGAAGACAAATATATCCTTCATGTTGCTAAGTTAACATAAATACAAATTTCTGCTACTCAGTCACAAGCTTCCTCGGTGTAAATGCTATCGATATCAATCACGACCCAAAGCCAATTGATGAACTCAGTGAAAGTAGAACAAATAAAGCAAGCTCCAGAATTGGAAAACCAGAAAGGTTACACAATTCTAGCACATGAATTATGCCAGGTTAACCAAAATAGTAAGTACCTTATTATCTTCTGCGGAGTAAAGTTAGACTCCCATAGATGATTCAGAATGGCCCCTTTCCATGTTGCTCTAAATTGAGTAAGCCGCTCAGACATATGCTCTGTTTCTGAAGAAAATCCAGCAGGTCCTACTAAAACCAACTGCTGAATATGCTCAGGGTGCTGCAAAGAAGCATCATATATTCATAGGTGATATCAACAACAGGAAAGAAATCACATCCATTGACAGATATTATTACCAGTAATAGGTCTATGAAACCAGAGAACAATAAATACTCATCTACCTTGAGTGCATATTTAGCAGCCACATATCCTCCGAACGAATGTCCAAGTAAAATGAAGTTGCTAAGGTTTTTTGCTTTACGCCATTCCTCAAAGGAATCAATGAACCATGCCTCAGTTTCTGCATCACAAAATTAGAGCATATATAAAAAATGACATGTTGATGATCTTAAAGATGAAACTAGCTGGATAAATTACAAATGAAAATCAATGAACTTAGTCTTTCAAACTTGATATACATACTAAAACTGAAATGAGTAATTATCACATATTTTAGAGACTAATTTGACATTAAAATAACTAACCTTCAGTGCTTTTACATGTGAAATCAGGCCTACTGGATCCACCCCAACTGCACAAAAGAGAAGGTAAAAATATAAGTCAGTACAAAGCTTTTTACTATGCCATTATTCTTCTTCCCTAAAGATTGCTTGCTTCACTTTTCCAGTTTCTTCCACAAGCAAAGGATGAAAGATTAATAGAAATCTAAGACTAAGAAAATCAAGTGTTTCCCACATAATAATTTATTACTTTCTTTAAGTTAAAGAGGGTTTCTCCTAAAATTTGAGAAAAAAATTATGCATTATCTTAATCAAATTCACAAACTCCAAAATAACTAGAACATGTAAATTATTCCAATTATCCAATTACTAGATAAAAGATGAAAATCAAATCAAAACGCAGAAGCGTAGATTTTTGCAGCGCCGACTATATGTTAATGATTCCAAGAAAACAATTGGGCTGCCATATACGGAAAACACCATTAGATCAAGTAACTATCAGAAAATGAAACCACACCTACCCGAGCTGATCAATTGCAATGATTTTGAAATGCTCAGCAAGCGCATCATAGTTACGGAAAAAGAAGCCTTGAGAAGCACCATATCCATGCACCATCACTAGCGTCGGTGACCCCTCCTTGCCATCAAATGTCACCGTATTGATAAACCTCGGTTCATCGCTCGCTGACCGAAACCACCGGGTTTTCGAACCCGGTGGGCCCGACCCAATATTAACCTGCTCTTGCTGATACGGAGTCCTACAAAACGACCAATTAGCTAGAACTTAGGAAGTCAAACTAAATTAATAACAACAAATTAGGGGCTTCCCCAAATTCTCATTACTTGACGAGTGAGAGTAGGCGTTTTTCGGCCGCGATGATGTGGTCGGTGGAAGTGGGTATCCAGCGGAGCACGGAGGGCCACAGGGAGCGTCTCTTAGTCGCGGCGGCGGGTGAAGCTATTTCCTCCGTCATTTTGGACAGTAAAATTGAAGATGATTTGGACCAACGCCGCAGAAGAATGCTCATGCAATCCAAAAGATATGCCTTCTTACCACTTTGGATTTACGAAACTGTTGGATTGATTAGAAAATAGTCCAATCAAGTCGGAGATTTTCAATGATACTTTTGCTATTATTACTACTGAACTTGTGGTGTTGATGCAAGTTATTATTATTATATACGCATAATATGCATATGTATAACCAAATTTATATATAGCCTCGTAGACTACTGGTTGTGAGAGGGTGAAGGTGAACGGAACTGTTGGATTCGATTCCTGGAAGGTGAGGGCCGTCTACGTCAGGGATGATGACAGTACTTAAAATATTAATTTTTATTTTATCTATCTATCTATCTATCTATCTATATATATATATATATAAACGATGTAAGGAAATTTTTGATCAATGACTCTAATACTACTTTTTAGTGTCTTAAAAGATTCAATTAGTCCAATGACATGTAACCCATTAGTATCAATCTTTTTCATTCTGTAGGAGGTTTTGTGGTCTAATTTGAATGGATTTTTTTTACATATTATGTGCATTGTGTATAATTTATATTTTAATTTATTTAATTTAAATATAAAAAAATATTAATTTATTGAAAAGATAAAAAATTTATAATTTGTAATGTTCATTTAAAAAAAAGAGTCAATTATTTGTTTAGTGCATATAAAAGTAATAAAAATTTCTTATATAAAGGTATTAAAAAGTAACCAAGTTAATTGATGAAAGAAATGTTAATGGCTCGTTTGTCAAGAATGATGTGATTAGAAGTGATAACTAAATAAATGATACATTTTAAGCTCATTAAGATAGAATATTTTAATTTTATGTTTGATTGGCAAGATTAATATATAAATAAATTAAAATATAATATATATATATATAAATTTACTATTATATCATTTATACTTTTTAATAAACTTTTCACAATTTCCTTGTTCTTCCCCATTCTTAAGAACAATGTCTAATTGGAAATAAGACCAAAAAAAAAAAAAAAAAAAAAGCCCTATTTGATCTTTATAATTTTGGTCATACCAAATCAAACATTCCCTCCTTAATCCATTTTCCAAAAACAACAATAAATAATGTTGGATTTAGAATTTATCAAAAGTTTTTATTAATTAAAACAAACATTAAAAAAAACTTGATTATGTATCACACCTAATCAAACCAACCAAACAATCCCTAATAGTATCTTATACGCTTCCTCGTTGATTCATTTTGTGAGTCATATTTGAATTGATTAGATAAGAGTTGAAGAAGTGAATATTTTTTTATATTTTTAATTTATTAGTTTTATTAAATGTACTAGTTGAAAACCATTGTAAATTATTTTAAATAATTTAAAAATGGAAAAGTATTCTATTTTTTCCAAGGCAATTATAAATTAGTGCTATAAATTACACATCATTAACCTATAAACGTTCAATACCACTTCTTCTTTCTCCTAATACTTTCTTTCTTTTCTTTTGTTTTTTTTGGGTGCTGTCATTTTTCCTCTTGGAATTACCTCGTAACAGGCTTTTTGTCCTTTTATTTTTCTTTCTCAAGAGAATTGGGCGTGCTGTTTCTAAGTTGTTCCATGTCCACATGTTTGTTTCTACGTTGTTTCATGTCCACGACTCCACATATTATATTCGAGGGATCTAACTATGACGATTATATAAATTAGACCTGTGTCTATTCCATTATTGTCAGTTGAAAGGTGACAAATTTCTATTAAGCAACTGAGAATATTACAAATCGGTGCTTGCTTGGCCCATTGCCCAAGCCAACACGTTTTCAATAGAAGAAATAGATGGGTTGCGCATGCGCTGACGTAAGTAAACAGAGTTAGGCCTGGGTTGAGCAACCACATATGTGAATAAGTCGAATAAATTCAAACTATACTTATTGAATAGAATCAAGATTGAATATAATAAGTTTAAACTCCCTTATCGAATAGACGAATATTCGGATGAACTTTATCTAATCCAATTCTATAAAACTTGTTATAAATTAGCAAAAAAATTTAATTTATATAAATTCGAATGTATTCAAATTCATATAAATTTTAATTAGTTCAAGCTTATTCAAATTCAAAATAAAATTTATAATTATAATTTTTTTAAAAAATATTATTATTTTATTAAAATAAACAATTAAAATATTATTATTATTTACTTATCTTTATAAATTTTATTGTATATAATTATACATACAAAATATAAAAACACTTGTTTAGACTTATGAACTTTTCTAGCTGAATAATCTTAAATTTAACTTGACTTTTTTAACTAACAAATTCGAACTGTTCGCGAATTGTCTCGTCTCATTTACATCTTTTTGTAATACATATAATTATACTGTGACTGATTACAAACGCAATCACTATCAATGTTTTCTTGAAAAAAATAAAAAAAATAAAAACATCAAATTCATAGATAAGCAAAATCGATATAGAGAGTAATTTTGTCAAAAGTTAAAAATAACTATAATTTTTCCAGTATTAAAAATTAGATAGAAAAATTATTTCGATCAAATTTATTTTAACAACCAGTGGGCAGATCCGTCACAAAACAATTAGTAGAACAAGAACTGACAATTTTTTAGCTCTTGAAAAAATTAATCTTCCATCAATTCAAGCCAAGACTTGTGCGCGCAAAACTCTTCCAAGTACCATGATGACCTTTCAAAGCTCCAAGATATCCAATGGCATTTACAATGGCAAGACACCTCACAATCAAGTACGCAAAATTTACATTTGCTAGTTGCCACTACACGGAACATGTGAAAAGAAAATGATTTACTCCATAAAGTTTGATACACGAAATATATTTGTTACTCAAAAGCTTGAGCACAGTAGCATCAGCAAAGCAAGTAGTGAATCACAAAAAAACTTGTAGTCAACATGTGCATGATTTGGCAACAGAATTGTCAAACTCTTCAAGATTCTGCGTACTTGCAGGGAATGCACACCATAAGAAAAAATGTTATAAAGCTTAGAGCATGAAATTGGAGAAGTACCATAATGACTCTTGACAAAAATGATACAGGCAATGGCTTACACAAATTAAATATGGTCCTTGCAAGGCGCACCACCATAAAAATATCAGACAACTTTATTCAGGGAAAAATCAAACTCCTCTACATCCTACCAACATAACATGTCAACCTGAGCTCTTCTGGCCAAGCAAATGCCATTCACAATAGAAAACATAAGCCCAAAAAGCCGCCACAGCCAAACTACAATGCTAACCAGGGAGAAGATACTTATGATTCTTACTTGATAGGAATAAAGAGCAACTAGCGCCAAGCAAGAAGTACTCTTCTATTCTGCTCTAGACTGACCAGCACGAGAAGAGAGGATAATACCAACAATGAGACCATAAAGAGCCAAGGCTTCAGCAAAAATGAGTATAAGTATCATCCCAACAAAGAGTTTTGGTTGTTGAGCATTGGCCCTGTCATAGAGAATAACAAGGTAAGTGTAAATACTATTGCATCTCAGAAAGATAAGAACAGACAATATGGAAGTATGAAATTCCTGAAGTAATAGAAGGAAATCACATAAAACTTTAATGTAAGACAGATAGAAAGCCATGTTGGCAACCACATTTTTTGAATTAGAAAGACAATGAGCACAGGCGCCCTATACAAGAATGTCCTCTCTCTCAAAAAATAAGAGAAATCCTTCAAATCATCTAAAACGTTTACTTGATCATCAGAAGGATCACAAAATCCAGCAAATCACCTCCAAAGTTTACCCGAGAATGCAAAGATTGCCCATATCCCCCACCCCCAGCTCATACTTCACTGCTGTATACTAGCAAGAAAGCCAGCCATTAATTGTGAGATATCTGGAGTCACAGTCCAATTCATTAAGGTTCAGGAAAGCTTTAAAAGACCACCACTCTATTTTTTATATGCCAAAGTTAACATTCCTACGAATAGAACACAACCATGAAATCATAAATAGATGCAAGAGGAATATAATACAGTAAACAATCCAATTGTGCATGGGTACTAGATAGGCCATTACACCCACTAGATCTCTTAGTCATGCCTGAAGTTAGTTATTTCAGCAAGATGTACAGCAGTTGTTGACCACACATGTATGGATCCTAAGAACAAAGCTAGTTAGCAATTCTAAACTTAATAGGTCCATGGAAGTACTGAAGCAATTTTGCAGAAAAACCTAAACAATGTATCAAAAGAGTTGCAAGAACGCAGAAAAGTAACATAAAAGTACTCATTTCCAAGACAAATAATAAACTCAATTCAGTATACAACAAATGTCAAACAACTAATTCTATATCAAGTCAAACTCCGCCCTTCCAATTATCCACATGTGGAAGTATAGATCTCTACCAAAATATCACAGTGATCAGGGAAAATATAAAAAATGAGTACATCATAACTAACAAACTACATCATAATCCAAATTAAAACAATCAGAATCATAATGCTAAATCATCCAAACCTAATAAGGATCCGAGTATAGAAGTTACCTAACACCAGCATCTCCGACAATTCCGATTGCCATACCGGCAGCAAGGCCGGCGAGACCACAAGCGAGTCCAGAAGAAAGGTGAGCATAGCCATCAAACAAGTAGTAAGACTTGGCCTTAGGGTTAATACCAGTACTAATAATCACAGCAATAATCAAACCATAAATACCCAGCACACCAGCCATAACCACTGGAACAATAGACTTCATCACCAGCTCCGGCCTCATGACACCCATCGATGCTACTCCGACGCCACTCTTGGCAGTACCGTAAGCCGCTCCCATACCTACATAAGAAACTTAATAAATAACAATTTACAGCAGCAATAACCTTAGATCTGAAAAAGAGGAAAGGATCCGTGAAGCATAGATTACAGGAGAAGACTAGAGCGGCGGCGGCGCCGAGGAAGCCGAAGAACGGTGCCGTCTCATCGCCGCTGAAGGTTGAAGCCATTTTTAATCGATTTGGATTTCTGCAGAGATCGGATCTGAAAGGATTCCCTCTTTTTTGGGCGAGACTCCGCAGAGAGACAGAAAGATGAATAAACAGTTGATTTGTTGGATTAATTTGGGCCTTTATCGTGTGTAAAACGTCAAGCGGATTTGGAAGTGGAACGCTTGTCCATGATTTCGTTTCGAGTTGAAATGACTCTTTCGCCCCTCCTTGACCAATATCATTATTCTTTCTGTTTTTTTTTTTGGCCTTTTTTACAATAAAATATTCTTGAATTATTCGGACATTATTTAGTACTTTTCGGACGGTAACGTCAAATACAAAAGCTAACCCAGGCCAAAAAACGCGAAAAATGAAAAAAAATAAAAATAAATAAGTAATACGAATTGTATTTTTTATCTCGGAACATTACAATTAATTGACTTTGTTTTGGGTGTTTTAACAGAATGAATTTTGGGCAGTCGGCTTAGGGAAAATGTATCTTTAACCTTGTTTTGGAAGAGTCATAAATTATTTTAACAGAAAATAATATATTTGATTTTATTTTGAGATAAAATATTTTGTATTGTAAATATTAAATTAATATTTTTATCCTATCATTGTAATAAAAGCATGACATTATATTAATATTTTTATGTATCTGCCGTTGTAATTTGAGAAAATACATATGTATAAGTTATGTGGATTTTGAAGAATAAAAATAAGGAATATTTCATGAATATTTTATGTGTGTTTTAGGTGTTGCCTTGGAGAATAAACCAAGGTACTTAATTTCATTTTGTTTTATGCAAAATCAAATAAAACTTATATTTAAATGTAGCTGTATTCTTTCTCGTGAACATATGCAAAATTTGAAGGGTATTTAAGAATATATGATATGTGTATTAAGTATTTTTTTGATAAAAATAATTATTTAAAAATTAAATACACTTGGTATAAATAGAGTAATTTAGAATAAAAGATGGAATAGAGAATAAAATAGAGGATTCAAAGTAATTTAAGTGAACTTATAAGTTATTCAAAATATTTTATAAAATATTTAGAAGCTTACAAGATGTTCTAAAATATTTTGGTAAAATTTTAAAATTAGATTTCATAAATTTTCAAAATAAGATGTTAAGATTTGATAAGTATATTTTTAAAATATTAATAGGCTCTTTTAATTTTAAATATTTTAGTTACAAACTTATTATTACTAATATTTTACAAACTTTAGTCTTATTTTATTTAAATATTTCAAGAATTTATTTTTAAAATAAAATTTAAAATCTTATAAGCTTTAAAAAGATTCTTATCATATATAAAACTTTTAAAATATTTTAAATAAATTCGGTTAACCACCCTCATACTTCGAACTTACTTTATTACTAGAGAGAATATTATATTTCCATAAGATTATTTCCATAGTGGAAATAAGTAATCATTTTACAAAAATTGCTTCATAAAAAAAAGTAACAGAATGTTTGGTTATGTTTTTTGTGTAATTTTATTATGTGTTTATTGTGTGTTTTGAAAAAATAAATTATTGAAGAATGTAAAAGTTGTACTTTGGTATATTTGTTTATATTTTGATAAGACAAGTTTTTACTATAACAGTCAAATTAATGATTTTTTTGTTATGTTTTTAGGTTGAAAATGGAATTGAGTATTTTTTTAATGTTAAAATAATAATAAAAAATATATAATGTATATAATATATATATATATATATATATAGAAATGTGTGTTTTGAAAGAAAAATTGAAATATATTTAATTATATTTTCCCAAAACAATTAATTTTTTAAAATGTTGTCGTGACAATACTACACTTTTTAACTATGTTTCAAGTGAGGCTAATTATACTTCTAATCCAATGAATTTGTACTAATTAAACAATCCTTCATCCCATCTCAGTCAAATGTTTGCCAATTTGGCATCAACACTTAAAAAATATGTACATTTTTGTCTTTTACAGAAGGAGCTTATTATAATTGAATGGGTCCGTTTAAATTTTAAACTTTCTTTGCCTGTCAACGTTACGCGCTGTATGGAGCATGAAACTCGTGATTATCCTTCTAACACTTATTTATTCAGACCATTGTCGCTATTTGTGGGCCAAGTTAGCCTAACAAATTTAAAAGATGGCCTAACAGGGCCCAACAAGAATTGGATTGGGCCATTATTCGGAGTCCTACTACAACTCTACAACATTCGGAGTAGGCCGATCAATAGATCGAATTTTAATTCGAATTCGATTCAAATATTAAATTTTTTATTTGATTAAAATACCCAACAAATCAAATACAATTATAAATAAGTTGTTCAGATATGTAATTAATTAGTCTGATCCGTTAAAAATTCAAATTCGAATTTTAATATTTTTTATTAAATTAATATTTTTATATATAATATTAATAATGATATTAAAATAAAATTTATATATTGTATTGACCTAATATATATTACCATCTATATTGCACTATTAATATAGAGTTGTTAACCTAGAAAATAAAAGGGATATTAATAAAATGCCAAATATAATAACATATAATAATTCATCTATACATTAATATAATATGAACTAGGAATTTAATACACTACTATTTAACTTTTAAAATAATATATAATAAAAAATTGTTAATAATTCTAATATGATATATATTTGTATTTTTATAAAATTCAAAATGAAAAAAGAAAGAAATAAATTGGGTCGGATTCAGATATAGATTTTAATAATCAGATTTAAATTTGAATATGACAGATTCGATCCAAATTCAATTCATTAATAGTGTCAATTCAAAGTATGGAATAAGAATCTATTTTTTTAACACAATCACTTAATTTGACAGAAATACTTAAAATAGCTATCAAAATTTTGAAAGAACGAAATTAGAAGTGTGTGAAAGTAGAGTTCCACGATTTAGAGCTCTTGCAGAGAGAATGAATTTTTTTATGGATACCTTATATAACTTTCATTACAAAGTGTTTGTGAAATTGTACACGCCAGTAAAGAAAAATACATTTAAAAAAAGAAGAAGAAAGAATACCCTTATTTTCTCTCCAAAGCACTAATTTTTTTTATTTATTAAAATACCCATTTCTATTCCTCATTTTTCCCAAAACTTCCCCATTTTTCAATAAATACATAATATTTATTACATCATATATATTTTTTTATTATTCTAACAATAAAAAAATTATAAAATTCCACTTTCACCCCCAAAAAACTAGCAAAAAAGTATTAATTTGACTGTTACAGTAAAAAAAAATATCTTCTCCGAAACATAGAAAAATATACCAAAACTCATCAAAATCAATTTTTAACTTTCTCCAAAATATAACAAAAAATCCATTGTATTATTCAATACAACTTTCACATTCTCCAATATTACTTTCGAAATTCATTATCTCAAAATACATATTAAAATCACACAAAAAAACATAGCCAAACACTGCCTTAACTTTTGGCAAAAAAATTTTTTTTTTATAGTCGAACTTCATCTCCATTGAAAATCCTGGTACACATGTGCATTATAGCTTTTTTTTAATTATTTTAAAATTATTTTATTCGGTGGATTTCGACGATTTATAGGTAACTAGCTGATAAAATCATGATTAGAGGACATCCATGGGACTTAATTAAGGCACTAATTAATGAACAAAATCTTAAGGTCTAAATTGTTTATGTCAAGGAATCTTGTGTGATATCAGCAAAAATTGTGCCATTAATAACATTTTAATTATAATTTGCATTATTAATCATTCATTTCACAACTAATTTTTCCTGGACATATAGGGGGAGTGTATCGTCAAATATTATGCCAACATTGTTATTACATTAAAATATTGAGTAATAATTAATTGAGTATGAAGAGTAATAGTAGGTTAAAGCATACATAAAATTAATTAATGTATTGGATGATTGCAAATTGAAGTTATACTTCATCAGCCATAAATCTAAGGTTGCATTTGGTTTGGGTATTGGGTAGAATGAATATTTGAATAGGATAAATGGTGTACTATTATTAATTAAAATTTTGATAAGAAATGGTTTTTTTGCAGTGATTCGGATTCAGTCACCTAATTAAATTTTAATTCAATTTATTAATATTCATGTGATCATTGATCCAATTGGATATTAAAATATGGGTAATGGGTCTTGTTTTTTCAATTCAAAAAATTGTGGGTAATTTTATTCGTATTCAATTTACCAGTCGCTTTTTAGCTTGACCTGTGGGTACCCATGGATAAACCGTATTTATATTTTTTTTATATATAATATATATTTACATTTAAATATTTATTCCCATGGATGCAACATCTTCTTCCACAATGACAACAATGTTTGATTGATATTTATACTTTCAATTCAAAAAATTTTGGCATATAATAGAATTTAAGTTTGAACTTTTGAATGTGATATACTTTAAATTTAGTAGATTTTGAATACTTAAGATATAAATTTTAAATTAAAATATTATTAATATGTTTTAGGTATTTGTTTAATTTAATATTTGAAAGTTGTAATTTTTTTTAAATTATTAATTAATGTTTGAGTAATATCGTGTAAGTTACAAGTTGAATATTAATTTATCTTTAAATATAAAAAAAAAAGTTACGAATTCCCTACCTTGTATCCAATAAAAATATTTAAATTTATCCAACTTATTGTTACCTGTCGTTAAATTATCCATGGCTATCTAGTTAACAGGTCTACTCTATTTCATGGATATTTATAATTATTGTCTCTGTCCTCTATTCCATGGATATTTATGATTATTGGTTGGCGTGGTTGGTGGTCCTATCTTATTATACATTAATGGTTCGTTAGGACGATGTCATGTGTGTCTTTTGGATAATTGAGATCATTGGACATCGTTTAGGTCGAGGATCGAACCTACGCCATGGTAAATATGAGATATTTTTTGAACTTTTTGGATATTTTGAGTAAAAATAGAGGTAAAAGTATAAATTTATCCTTGTACCCATATATATAGAGAATTATCCCACTCACATAAAATATAATAAAGAGATATTTGAATAAAAAAATATAAAAATTACTTATATGAATTATACTTTCCCTTCAATGCATATCAACATTAATTCTCAAGTTTCTCAATTCCGAAACTATAAGCATTCAATATAATTGTGGTCATCATTTAAGGCCATCATTTGCTGAAATTATGGCTGCCCTAAAACCACTTCAGAAGC
>JACGDI010005438.1:439216-456679 GCA_014898725.1 Jacaranda copaia
CAACTTTTTTGAAATTTATTAATTATTCTTCAAAAAAAAATTATTTCATTCTTCATAAAAAGTTGTTTAACCGTGTTGGCCTACAAGCTTTTGCTCAAATAAAATATATTTTCGTTAAAATTATATTCCGCCATCGGAATATACCATTGATATAAAAGGATAGAAATTCTTTTCATCACGCGGACGAATTTTTTTTTCTTTCCAGTTTGTCATTGGCCAGCACCGAAAGATGGCACTCTCTTTTTTTTTTTTTTTTTGGTTAAATAACTATAATTTATTGAAAATTATCATAAAGGAATATTTGGCACCCCATTTCTTCACAAACAAGCAATTTTGGATATTTCTATGATCTAACTAAAGTGTGATAAAGAATGAAAAAAATATTTTTAAGTTTCAATTTAAAGTAATTTTTGTCGTAATAAAATTAAATTTAAATAATTTTATTCAAAAATAATATAAAACGTATTCAATAATCATGATTTGACACCTAAATAGATAGATCAGGAAAATGAAAAATCAACAACTTCTGAAGTACGACATGTCTAGGCTTGTTCCAACATTAGAGCCCTTCCTAATTCCTATATATGTTTGGGCAAATTTCGGCCTATAGTAGAATAATTAATTGAGATTTTTAGGTGACATCTCATAAAACCTAGAATAATAATGTTAGAAAAACAATTATAGACATTCTTAGGGAATGAATTAATAATCAATTACTAAATACTATGTACAATGTGTTAGAAGGCCCTAATCAATCATTATCAATATGTCAGACAGGATAAAATGCTTTCAATATGCCTTCTCGTCATATTATGAACTGTAAATAAATATTCAAAATTTTATTTATTGTTTGTATTCGTATTTGTTTATTTAAAATTTATTTATATTCGTTTAAAGCGGATATTATCTGTATTTGATTAGTAGATATTCGATTATAAATAAATATATATAGTAAATGCATATCTAATCCGTTTAATATTTGATCCAAATATATATTTATTAAATAATATATTATTTATATTTTTCAATAAAATTCTTAAAATCCATATGTGTATATATAAATCATAATTGAAGAATTGAGAAGAAAAAAAGAATAAATTTAAAAAATTATTATAATATAGAGAAAAAATTGAAGAATTAAGTTAAACAATATAATTATTGTTGGTTGACTTTATAATTAATATAGTTAAATACTATTATTGATATTAATTAGTACTAATAATCAATTATAAAGTCATTTATTAATTAGAAATTATTCTATTTGTTTGATTGCTTTCTTTTTAATAAAATTATATAGTTCCTTCTATTAAAAAAATATGTTTTTGTTATAGATTTATAGATTCACGTATTTAAATATTTTTAAATAGATATTTAAATAATTATTATCGAATATGAATATAAAAAAATAATTTAAATATGAATAAATTTAATCTAATATGGATGTATTTGAATAGTTTGTTCACTTTTTATATGAAGTTTTGATGTGGGTACTCATTCTTAGAAATGGCACCAAATTTGTAAACATTTCTATTAGTTTTTTGGATTTATGTTTTACCTTTTAAAAAAAATTGATTCCAAGGTAATTTAAACTAACTTAAGCCATGATCCAATTGAATCAATTATGTATCAATGGTCCAAATAGGCTACATCGATCAAGGTCAAATAAAGTCAAAATAGGTTATATCAGTCTAGGCCTACTCATCAAATGACAAATAGCAATGGCGAGTGGTTTATAGCCCATCAATATAAGTTTTCCACGTAATATGAAAAGTTAAGAATTCGAGTCCAAATAAACTCTTGATGTGCGTGTGTATAAATAAAAAAAATAACAAATAACAGTAAATATTATCTTAAATTCTCTTCTAATATTTTTGTTTCCACATATTTGGATATTGAAAAATTTTGGTTGGGAAAAATCCAACAACTCTAATTGATCCCTTACACACTATGTGCCCATTTGGTTTCATTTTCAAACCTCATTTTTATATTTTCTAGTATTTAAAAATTAAAATACATTACCTTTTACATATTTTCACCCAACAACATTTTCATTTTCATTCTTAGAACATATTCCTCAATAACCGATATATCTTCTCCCAATAACCTATATATATTCTCTTTCTATTTCATTATTTCTATCTCCTTCCACCTACAACCTACTAAACCTAACAATCATTTCTTTTCCAATAATCTATCCAAATGTAAACCTATTTTCAACTCATTTTCACTAACTACTTTTTCAAAATTTGACAAGGATGAAAATGAAAACTGAAAATAAAAATAAAACTAAACAAACGCTATATATATTTTCAGATCGACTTGACCCAAATTTTATTTCAACTCAACACTTAACTAACTACCTACGAGTATTTCTTAAATTCTTATAGAAGTTCATTCTAAATAAGTATTTGTTTCCAATATAGTATGTTACATGGAAATTAAGAAACAAAAAGAAGAAGAAGAGAGGAGGAAATCCATTAAATTGGATGTAACATAGGATTAATTTCTAATAACAATTATTAATTGATAATGTGGGCAAAAGACCACAATAATTATGCACAGAATAGAATTTTCCCATCATCAAATACTTTACGTACGTAAAGATACTATTCGTTCGCATGCATTTCTGACCTGTCATGCTCAAGGTTCACACCCACATCTAAGACAATCTTGGATGTTACATAGACAATTTAAAGAGAAAAGTCAAACGTAATGAGGAAGCCCCACTAGATTATAAATATAATCAGAGAATCACGCTTTTCATTGCGAGAAATACTACTTGCACGAGTTATCAAACTCTATTAGTGTTGTTCTTAAATTGGACTTGCACTTTTCTTGACACTTATAATTAATTACTCCCATGAGAACACTTTGATGGACCTCCAAGCAGAAATTACAGTACAACATGCCCTATCTATATTCATCCAGTAATAATTATAATTTCATAAAATTATACAAAAATACACTCCCACATTTATTGAACACTGTTTTCACTTCATATATCAACAAATATAGACTTAAAACCTTTTATTTTCACTAGTAATTTATTTTTTATTTATATTATAAATAAATATTTTCCGTAAAGCCCGTGGCTTTCTATATTTTTCTACGACTATTTTGCATAGCGATATCCATTTAAATATATAAGAGTTTTTTCTTTTTTGAACATTTACACTATGTTTGGTTCATGGATTTTGGCGACGGAATAAAAAAAATTAAGAAAAATATTTTTAATTATTTAATTGGTTTGGAAAATAATAAAGAAAGTAAAAAAAAAATAGGAAAAAATACAGATTATCTAAGGAAAATAAATTTTCCTTACAAAATGATAAGGAAAAATAGGGAAAAAGCCTATTTGAAGTTTGAACTCTCTCTTATTCCCCAACACATTCATTACTCCTCTTTTCCTCATCCTTTTCTTCATTATTTTTTTTAATAACAAAATAAATTTAAAATTTTATATTATTTTCTTTTTCCCCCCTTTTTTCTAATACTTACTTTCCTTTTCTTATCAAAATCCTTAAACCAAATAGACTATTAGTCTCATCCGAGCATAATAAGTTGTACCAATGTCGAGCAATAGCTGCCATCTCGTTGCCCTAAGCCCCTATATATAAGAAGTAGATTTACCAACATGCCCTCAAGTGTGAAGTCCCCCAATAAGAGTGATCTTTGATTATCATTTTTGTACTTAGCTGGTCAAGCATGGAATATTTTGAGAATTTTTGAGTTTTGATTATTAAGGAATTGAGAAAGTGGAATAAAGTGTCCATGCGCATTAAATAGAAATACTAATATATGTATATATACACATATTTATGCGTGCGTATTTGTACGCAATATAATAACTAAGGAAAACATTTTTCATCACATACCTTCCGGCCGCTTTCCACCCAAAATAAAATAAATCAAATAATTGCCTCTTTGTTTTCCCTTTCCCACGAAATTATTTAAAGCCCAGCTTAGCTTTCCATTCACCACACAAATACACATCCAAAGTATCAGAAAACAAATTCCCCTTGCTATGGCCACTACTCCAACTCTTATTCTTTCCGCCATTGTCCACCACCTCGTCATTCTACTACTCCTGCTGCCGTATCAGCAGAACATTCCCACAGTCGCCGCCGCTGGCAGCGGCAATTGGACCCTCCTCCTGTCCAACATCGGCGTCTCCGCCATGCACATGCAGCTACTCCACACCGACCGTGTAGTCATCTTTGACCGCACTGATTTCGGGCCCTCCAACATTTCCCTCCCAAACAACAAATGCCGCGACGACCCGAATGACCTAACGCTCAAAATTGACTGCACCGCACACTCAGTCGAATACGATGTCGCCTCCAACTCCATCCGCCCTCTCACCGTGCTCACCAACGTCTGGTGCTCCTCCGGTGCTGTCATGTCCGATGGAAGTTTGGCACAGACCGGCGGATTCAACGATGGTGATCGTAATGCCCGTGTGTACAAACCCTGCAGTGATAGTTCTTGCGACTGGCAAGAATTTGATACTGCCCTTGCGCAGCCAAGATGGTACGCTACCAATCATATTTTGCCAGATGGCCGGCAGATTGTCATCGGCGGTCGCGGGCAGTTTACTTATGAGTTCTATCCTAAAAGAACTGAAGCTGATTCGTTGTACAATTTGCCGTTCCTTTCGGAGACTAATGATCCGGGGATTGAGAACAATTTGTACCCATTTGTTTTCTTGAATGTGGATGGAAATTTGTTCATTTTTGCGAACAATCGAGCCATCCTGTTCGATTATGTAAATGGGGTGGTGGTGAAAAGTTACCCGACAATACCGGGTGGAGAGCCGAGGAGTTATCCCAGTACGGGTTCTGCCGTTTTACTTCCACTGAGAAACTTGCAAGAAGGAGCTAACATGACAGCTGAAGTTTTGGTCTGTGGAGGTGCACCAAAAGAATCTTTTACAAGTGCAAGCAATGGGGAATTTGTCGGGGCGCTAAATACGTGCGGGAGGATCCGAATAACAGATCCGAATCCACAGTGGGATATGGAGATAATGCCTTTAGCTAGAGTCATGGGTGATATGGTATTACTTCCCAACGGTAACGTGCTTATCATAAATGGGGCGTCCGCTGGCATTGCTGGGTGGGAATTGGGTCGTAACCCGGTTTTGACGCCCATTATTTACAAGCCAAATAATCCAATCGGGTCAAGATTTGAGACCCAAAAATCAAGTGCTATTCCCCGAATGTACCACTCAACTGCTATTTTGCTTCGTGATGGTCGGGTTTTTGTTAGTGGCAGCAATCCGCATGCTTATTATAATTTTACGGGAGTACTTTTTCCTACCGATTTAACTATGGAATCATTTTCACCAAACTATTTGAATCCTGAATTATCACATGTGCGGCCCAGAATTCTGTCACCTGTTTCACAGTCTCAAATTGGGTACGGGCAAGAACTCACCATTTCGTTCACCACTCAAGGAGAGATAAACAGAAACTATATCACGGTGACTATGGTTTCTCCACCTTTCACCACACATTCATTTTCGATGAATCAAAGATTATTGGTTCTTTCGGACAAGAATGGGACTAATGCCAGTGTGACATCATTTGAAAAATCCAGATACGAAGTTCGGGTCATGACACCGGGTTCGGGTATTCTTGCTCCATCAGGATACTATCTTTTGTTTGTGGTTTATCGTGAAGTTCCTAGTGAAGGCATTTGGGTTCAAATCAAGTAGCTGGCTAGTTTATTTTGGGAATTTGTCATTATGTTTCATTGTGTTCAGCCCGAGTTGGTGGCAGAAAAATGCTTTAGCAATTAAATTAATTTTGATTTCTTTGTAAGATTTAATGATAAACGAGATAAGAAGAGAGTTGTGTGTGCAAAAGAGTATTTTGGATCTTCTATTTTATTTTATATTTCATCTTTTATTTTAATTTATTATATTTAAATTATAATACAAACGTGTACAAGCGCTTTTTCAAAACAAATCCTCCATTAAACACGTGTCCATGAAATAATAATACCTCAACATGCATGACTGTCCTTCATATCTTGTGTGGTCATCATCATGTGTCCTCATCAATATATATATATATATATACACATATATGCATGTGCTAACGTAGCAAATCTAACAATAGAAGTCTTATTTCCTCACGATTCTAATCTCTACTTCAATTGATGTATCGTCATTTATCAATTTTATAAATTCGTACGAAATAATTTTAAAAAAAGTTACTAATTAGTATATTTAAGTCTAAATTTTAAGTTAGGATAATAGCGTTTTATCAATAGTTTACACAAAAAAATGCAATATTTACTCAAATTGAAGACTACACAAAAAAACGCAATATTTTAAGGTGAGTGTGTTCTTTCACATTTAGACTACTCTTTGAAGAATAAATTATGATTGAATTGAATTCGATTCACACGTAATTGCATGAATCATACAGTATAAGAAAATTAGGTAGATAATTGTATAAAATGAATTGAGAGATAAATAACATTTAATTGTAGGAAGATTAGAAAATGATTAGCATCCCTAAATCGGATATAATTTTTCTATTCATATGCATATATTCCATGCATGATTCTTAAATCTTAACGTTTTGGCCTTGGAAAATTACTAAAACCTACGATGAATTGATATTGTCCGAGAATCATTCCCGAAGGAACAATAACCTTTTTTCCGCACGTGGTCTCGTGGCTCCAATAATTCTTCAACTACTTGTTGGGATTTTTAATTGAATAATACCGTTAATTAATTTAAACGGTGCAAATAAATTATTTTTTTTATTTTCAAACTATAGTAAAATAACTCTTTGTAGCCAGAATCTACACTGTATAAATATATATTTATATATTTTTATATTAATATATTAAAATTTAATTTGCCGAAAATAGTCTTATAGAACTCCCTTCTTCCATCAATGTACCTAAAATTTACCTGGTTTAGATCTTTTATTCCAATTTATATATCATTTTTTATTCTATTTCATAAATATATGATACGTATATTAAATATTTTCTTATAAAAATCACTAATTAAAAATCAAGCACACTTAACATATACACATCAGTGATTATTTCCTTATCCAGTCTCTAAAAATAAGTGAGTGATTATTTTATATATGCATCAGCAATGTATCACAATAATTAGTTATATTTAAAAAAAAAATAAGAAGTTTTACATTCTCACAATTATAATTTCCACATCAGTATGCCAAAATTTAATTTGTCAAAATTAGCCCTACAAGTAGTCCGTAATTCTTTTTTTTTCTTTATTAATGCACTCAAAATTCAGCTCTCGTAACTTTTTTTTTTTTTTAATACTCAGACTCTTAAATAATTGACGAATATTTTATACACGCAGACAATTATTCGTAAAATATAGCTTAAAATTTCGAGGAAAGAAAAAGACAATTCTAGACAGTTACTTGGTAGGTAAAAACATTTAGAGCTGTATGTCCGAATTAAGCTTCCGCAAGTTAAATGCCTGCATAGCAGAATCATTTATAGAGTCATCTCAGCCATTACTTTATTGGGATTAGAATCTCATTGAATTGTGCACCTGTGGGAGCCTAACTTTGCCTCAACAATAGATTTGTCACTTCTGTTTTGCTGAATTTATGCTTTCTCAGACTATTCATAATTAGCTTGTGTGACATACTTTTCATCAATGGAAAGTAATGTTGACTGTGCATTTTAATTATATAATCACAATCAGACATATCATTTATTCAATTAATATTAGACTATTGATGAGTGTTGGAAATTTCCTCTTAATTTGGATCAAATTTCATATTGCATTAGTTGTGCAATCGAGTCGAGTCAAGTCTAGTTTGGGAAAAAAATTTGAGCTCGAAGTTGATTCAGCTTGATTTGATAAGACTCGAATTGACAAAGAAATCGTAAATAACTGCAAGGTCGAACGCAAATTCGAAATTAAAAAAATAGTAATATAATATATTAATAAAATAAAGAATAATATTAATTATATATTGGTTTGCGAGTCTCAAGCTTAAGTACAGACGACTTGAGATCGGTTTAAATTAGAACTCAAACTCGAGCTTAAAACAACTAGAAATCAAGTCGAGACGGCTCGACTCATTTACACTTCTAAATAGTTGGATCTCAAATTGAATTTGATCTTAAAAACAAAGACATGTTAACATAGTTGAAAAAAAGGGCCTCCCATGCCCAAATTAGTGATAGAGTAAAATAGAAATATAAATTAGAATATCGTAAAGAGGCCAATACTAATTTGGAAGAGAGATACATTAGATAGAGCTATTTATAGTGATGCTATAGTAATTTATTTATATTTTGAATTTTCTATTTTATTTTATATTTCAAAATTACTATGATTTAATGGTGTTAATTTCAGATGCCTCAAAATGGAATATGAATATGACAAACCCACAATAATAGTTTAATATTTTTTAATTATGATATTTTTATAATATCACTTCAACTACAATTAATAATTATTAAATCATATATATAATTATATGAATATTTTACTTTACTATATCACCACGCACTCATCTAACATTACATATGGTTAAAATTTTGAACACACATATCAACTAAAACAAAAGGCGTTGCTATATAGTTTTGGACATATATACTTATAATTCATACAAAATTTCAACTTGTCCTCCACGTGCTTTAAATTCATAGGACCACAAAAATAAAGGTATATTTCTATATTTATTTATTATTTTGTCCATAATATAATATTTCCAAAAACACACAAAAACTAGATAAGGAAATTATTTTTGTCTATTATATTAAAACACACACACACCCAAGAAATAGTTCCCACGCGTTTTGCTTGCGTGTGGTGCTTCCCCAGGTCAGCTATCTACGGCCCCACCCCCAACAATTTAAAGCCCAGCAAACTCCACCGTCCCCCACAATCAATCACTTCCAAGTTCAAAACATGACTCCACCTCTAATTTTTCCCTTCATGCTCCGCCACCTCATTCTAATCCTCCTCCTTCCTCACCGGAATATTCTCTCACGCGCCGCCGATGGCAAGTGGGAATTGCTCCTCTCCAACATCGGCGTGTCAGCCATGCACATGCAGCTTCTGAACACTGACCGCGTGGTCATCTTCGATCGAACCGATTTCGGGCGCTCCAACATATCCTTAGCCGACGGAAAATGCCGCAACGACCCCAGCGACACTTCATTGACGGAAGACTGCACTGCCCACTCGGTGGAGTACGACGTCGCTTCCAACTCCGTCCGGCCGCTCATGGTGCTCACCGACACCTGGTGCTCCTCCGGCGCCGTCATGCCCGACGGGACGTTGGTCCAGACGGGAGGGTACAATGACGGCGATCATGCGGTGAGAATTTACAAGCCGTGCAGCGATAATTCGTGCGACTGGCAAGAAATCAATCCTGCGCTCACACAGAGAAGGTGGTATGCTACAAATCATATTCTGCCAGACGGAAGGCAGATTATTATCGGCGGACGGCGGCAGTTTAATTATGAGTTCTATCCGAAAACATCCTCGGTTGAGAAGTCATACAATTTGCCTTTTCTTGTTCAGACAAACGATCCGAGGATCGAGAACAATTTGTACCCGTTTGTTTTTCTGAATGCGGACGGGAATTTGTTTATATTCGCGAACAATCGAGCTGTCTTGTTCGATTATGCAAAAGGGGCGGTGGTGAAAAATTACCCGACAATTCCGGGTGGGGATCCGAGGAGCTACCCGAGTTCGGGTTCGGCAGTTTTGCTGCCATTGAAGAGCGGCAGTGGAGCTGAAGTATTGGTGTGCGGTGGTGCGCCAAAAGGAGCTTTTGTCAGTGCTAATAATGGAAATTTTGTGGCGGCGCTTGACACGTGCGGCAGGATCCGGATAGATGACCCGAATCCTCAATGGGTCATGGAGACCATGCCCAGTGCTCGGGTCATGGGGGATATGGTATTGTTACCAAATGGAAATGTCTTGATTATCAATGGGGCAGGTTCGGGTACAGCTGGATGGGAATTTGGTCGAGATCCAATTTTGTTTCCAGTTATTTATCGAACCGATAATTTAATTGGATTTAGATTTGAGGTTCAAAGCTCGAATTCTATACCTCGAATGTATCATTCGACAGCAATATTACTTCGTGATGGTCGGGTTCTTATTGGTGGCAGTAATCCTCATACTTATTATAATTTTACTGATATTTTATTTCCTACTGATTTATCTCTAGAAGCATTTTCTCCAATTTATTTAAGTCAAAATTCTATAAATTTGCGTCCACAGATTCTTTCTCCAATTTCACAATCCAAAATTGGGTATGGGCAACAACTCCTAGTCCGATTTACCATTCCTTCGGGTAGGGTAAATGACACTCCGCTCCTGGTTACAATGGTCGCGCCTTCATTTACTACACACTCATTTTCAATGAATCAAAGGCTATTAATACTGAGCGGTGGGGATGTGACAGCAGTTGGAAACTCTACATATCAAATTCGGGTCATGGCACCGAATTCGGGTAATCTTGCCCCATCCGGGTACTATCTTCTCTTTGTGGTTCATCAGGATGTTCCTAGTGTGGGCATTTGGGTCCAAATCAAGTGAAGAATTTGGACCTACATTCTTTTGTGGATATCAAATCATTCATATAGAAGGAGATTGGATTGACTTTATAGGATTAAGACAAGTTTCCTTATCATATAGCTGTATTTGCAAATGTCAAGAAATAGGATTGATGCCCGTGTCTTGAAGCAAGTTGTAACGATTCTTTTCCCGCATCAAGAAATGAAAATATTTTGTTTTATTTTCTTATAACCTTCTTTTAATAGCACAAAAAAATATAGGATTAAATTCATTTACGCTCCTATATTATGGAATATGTATCAAGTACCCCTATATACTTTCAAAACCTTCAAATATACCCCTCAAAGTCATCTGCTGTTAGTAAAATAATTGACGGTGTCAAAACTCTACAATAAATTACTAATTTGATGTTATAAAATAACTAAATTTTATCAAAACCTATGATACATAGCTGCTTTTCCGCATAAGCAACTGCTGTGTTTTGTTGGTCCCATATGTCCAAAATTATAATTGAGTTGTTTAATGTTCTTTTAAAAAAATAAAATGATTTAATGTTTTTGTTAGATTAGAAGTTAGACGATGCTTTAGGGCCTAAAATGAAAGTAATAAAATTGAAGTAAGAAATTTGAGCATTATATAGTAAATCACAAAGGTATTTTGGACATAAAATTTTTCAATGATCATATGTATAAAAAGAAGATAATTTTAGTGCTACGTCAACCAAACAATCATTATTTTTCTAACATTAAAGAAGTTTGAGTGGGGTATTTAAAGGTTTTGGTTGTACGGGTGCCAAGTATAAATTTGTCTGCATAGAAAAAAAAACTCCACGTATCCCAGATTTTATACTATTTATTTATTTTGTAAGATTAAATTAGTAATTTACTGTAGAGTTTTGATACCATTAGCTATTTTACTAATGACAGATGACTTTGAGAGGGATATTTGATACATACACTATAGTACAGAGGGTAAAATGAATTTAACCCAAAAATATATTTAACATTGGTGAATGTTGGAAAATTATATTTTTATATGGTTCAAATTGCATTAGTTAGGACAAATTTAGATTGTTAGAATTAGATCTAAACAAATTCAGATTACTAGAACTTGAAATCACATACAATCATTAGAAGTGTTGAGGCCTAACGAAAACCTCTCAATGCTTAAAATTTATAGTTAAATCAACAATGGCCTGGAGGGACAAATAATGATACTTCAAGTTTTTTGAATTTGAAAATAATTATGCACTGAGCTATTTATAGATGAATGTCATTTGACAAATATAAAACAGGTGACAAAATATTCCTTACTAAACAATGGGTCATCAAGCCATATTGGGTCGGATGAATTCGACCAAAATAAAAATGTGCATATTCTCGAGCACTAAATTTTAGGCATTATAACTAATATACATGCATTTTTACATATATTTGTATAAATTAATTCTTGAGTCAAAAGATTAGTGTTCTCATTAAATATTTTGCCTATTGCATTTCTTATAGGGATAATTGTAGTCAGCCCCCAACTTATAGCCTTATTTGTATATTGTTTTTCAATTATTGTTGATATGTAATTTTATTTTCTGAACTAATTAAAATGTTTGCCAATACCACATGCACAATTTCGATTGAATCTAACAAATGAGCATTAAACACATTGGATGAAGGTAATGGAATATTCTTATTAGATTCTATCGGAATAGTGCAAATATGGTATTGACGAACATTTTAAATAGTTTAAGGATGAAATTGCACATTAACAATAATTGAGGGGTAATGTGCAAATGAAATTATAGATTGCGGGTTGATTGCAATTAACTCATTCTTATAATGGGAAAAATTTTGTTCCCACTTTTGAATTAATCAAAAGAAAAGAAATTATCAACCAACCAACATTGGTATAAAATTCTTGTGACTGATTATATTCCATATTTTGGCATTATATGCCATAAAGACCAAAGAGCTTTTTGAAATATTGAATAAGACACAATTATTTTTTCTATTAGCAAATGAAAGTGATAGTACAATAATTTGCAAATCTGTCTAAAAAAATAATACATTTAAAAGCCATTTCAGTCTCATTTGTATAATAATGAGAGTATAAAAATCTAAAACTTTGTTGCTTCCCAGCAGAAAATTCCAAATTTCTTTTTGTTCTTCATTGACAATTCGTGAGGAAGCATTGTTTTGTTTGGTTGCAAGTTCTCAATTTATTTTTTAACTTTCAAAATTTAAATAAATAAATACTACATACTTCTCAATTCCACTCTCAAAATACAAAATTTATTATCAAAAAATTCCTATTATTTCCAACTCCACACCATTCCCCAAGGCACCCGCACATTCTTTCATTATTATAAATATATACACATACTACCCCACTCACTCAATCTATAAATACATATATAAATAATTTTAAAATACTCATTTCACACTACTAATCCAACAAAAAAGTTATTGATGTGACATCTTATCCCATTTCAAAATACAAACAAACAAACAATTTTTTCTTAATGTATTTTCTATTTACCATCCAAAATACAAACAAATAATTATCACATTTCTCAACCCCACTTCCCAAAAATCATTTTGCCAAAAAAAATTTGGCAAAATGTTCTAATTCACAACCAAACGGGCCCATTGTTTTACAAATGTATTTCTTATCAATATCTGCAATTTTGCATTTAAATAGTTAGTTGTACCACCTCATATTCTCATTGACCAACGGACGTATCCGGCCAACCAACCGCATATAAAAAAAGAAAAAACATATAAAAAAAGAAAAAGAAAGAGAAAGAGAGAGAGAGGACATTAAAAATAAATTATATTATCTCGTTCATTAGAACATATATTTTTTATCCCACCACCCCAATAAAAAAAAAGAATACACACATACAATTACAAAATAATTCATCTTATAACATTTATTCGAAATAGTAAGTTTTAATACTATTAAAAATTTTATAACCTAAAGTAAATATACATTTACTTTTTCACATAACACGATAATATTTTAATTTCAATAAAATTCCATTAACATTTAGAATAAATCAAAGGAGAAAGTTAACATGAAGTAAATAATAAAAAAAATTATTTGGAAGGGGAAAAAAGTTAGATAGAATTAAGAAAAGAAAAATTACTTTATCATTACTCATTAGTGTTAAAGTGGATTTAGCTTTGTCAACTCCTTCAAAAACATACTAATAAGGCCATGATGTTATATATATAATAGTAATTTTGACGTGTTCTATGCATGTGCTAAAAAAAATTTATAGTGTAAGTAAATAAAGATAGTTTATTTATTTTTTTACTAATTTTTTTAATGGTTTTAACATATTTATTTATGATTTTACATAAAAATATAAAAGAATATGATAAAATGGTAATAATGGGTATAAAATGAATGTATTTTAAACTGTTGTTATCTTAATTATAGTTATTTTTTATTTTTTCTATTTATACACACATATACACTAAAGATTTGTCAAGATCTGAATCTCGAAATCTCACACATGTAAATGTGAGGACAATGCTATTAAATCAATAGCCAATGGACATCCCAGTTATAGTTATGAGGACTAATATTAAAATGAGGACAATTTGAAAACATTACTCTAAAATAGACCAAAAAAAGACACATCTTTATCGGTAATATAAATAAAAATATGTACATAAATATATATTTTCGAATGGATTATAAACTATTACAACCCCTCTATCCTCTTTTAATTCAACATAAGGGTGTAAAGGAGTTGAGTCAAATCCAAATTTAGTAAGCTCAAATTTAGCCTGTCTATTAATGCATGAGTTCGAGCTGAACTCGATCAAGTTTAAATAACCAAGTTCAAGCTCAGCTCATTAAAAAAAGTGAAAGCTCGGCAAGCTTTACAGAACTTAACTTGATAAGACTCGTCACAAAGAAGAAGAAAAGGTCAATTTGTTAAACTTGATGAGCTCGAGCTCAAACTCACATATGTTTAGATTAACTCGATCTCATTTAAATTCAAAACAAAATTTATAATTTTGAATTTTTTAAATAATTTGTTATATAATTTCTTAAGAATAAAAAATAGAATTATTATTATTATTTACTTATCTTTATAGATTTTATTATATGTGCTTAGATTATAATTATAAATATATATATATAATAAAAAAGTTCGTTTAAACTCGTGAACTTTTCGAACCGAATATTATTAAACTCTACTCGTCTCATTTAACTAACGAGTTTGAACTCAACTTAACTTGGCCTTGGCCTCGGCCTAGAAAAGATCAAATCAAATGCAACCTTTCATCGAGTCGAATTCAAACATTTCACAAGTCGTCTCATTTTATTTACGGCCCCAAATTGAACAGTACACAATCAATAGAATACTTAGGCCTTGGCCTAGAAAAGATCAAATCAAATGCAATTATTCATCGAGTCGAATTCAAACATTTCACAAGTCATTTTATCTTATTTACAGAGCCAAATTGAACAGTATACAATCAATAGAATACTTAGATCGGTGGCACGAAATTTTCATTAATGTGTGTGTCTGAACCTGATAGCTGATATAAGTATTTGTTTGACGAAAAAAACCTCAGCAAATTAATATTTGTCAGAAATATATAAATGCCATAAATTTCTGGGACAACATGCAGAGTCTTCCTATTGAAGGGAAAGGTCATTTTCCATAGCCAGGTTGGAACTTTGAAGGCAGATCGGACCAGAAGAGAGTTGGCTTCCACACGATAACTATCCATCTTTTCAATCACATTAATTGCTTACTTTTTGCACCTTGCAGATTTTATTTTATTTTATTTTATTTTTTGGCTTTTTTGTCAAATTTCCCAATCATCAGTCCTTGTAGTATTGTTGGCTCGATTGAGAAAATTCTCCGCAAGTTGATATTATCTAGTAGAGGTACGCACCAGGTGTGTGCCTCGATCCTTAATGTCACTGCTGAGATGCTTGGGAGATGTCAGTTTATGTTTTTTTATGTGATTTTATTATATATTTATTATGTATTTTGAAATAATAAATTATTAAAAAATATTGAAGTTGTGTTTTGATATTTTTATTTATATTTTGAAGGAAATATTTTTAATTATAATAGTCAAATTAATATTTTTTTGTTGGGTATTTTATATAATAATAGAATTGAGTAATTTGTTTTAATATTAAAATAATATATAATATATATAATATATTAAAAAATATATTTTTAAAAAAAAATAATGTATTTAGTTATGTTTCTCAAAAATAATATTATTTTAAAAAAATATAACCAAACATTTCCTTGTTGCCTCTCAGGGAGAAAAATTACCACTTTTTCTTTCTAGTGAGCACATTATTTTATGTTGAAATAAAATGAGTGGACAAGATTAAACAATTCTTTCTTATGGGAGCTTCCGAAATGTTGAAAATGTCCTTAATGGAGGGGGTTCGTATCTTTTTACCATCGGGTTAAATACAAGAGTCCGTTTAATTTTGTTTTCTGGATGCATATTTATTTTTTAGTGAAAAAAATAGTAAAAAGTAAGTCATATATGTGATTTTAAAAATAAATTATTATTTAAATATTTTATTTAAAATAAAATAATTATATAGGATTAGAAATAAGTTATGTTTGGATATTATTGTATTTTTATATTAAAAATCGCGTAAATAAGAGCAGGAGAAAATAAAATGTGAAAATGAAAAAAGAATGTAAGAGTTTGTTTGAAAAAATTTGTTGAGAATGAAAATGTATGTAAAAATATAAAAGCAGTTAATAGATTTCTATTTTCATTTTCAGGAGAACATGAAAATGTGTTTGGAAAACAAAACCAAACGGACACGAAGGGCCCGTTTGAATTTGTTTTTTGGAGACATTTTCATTTTTCGATGAAAAGAAATAATGAAAAATTAGTTATAAATGTATTTTTGAAAATGAAATATTGTTTGTAGGTTTATTTAAAATATCATGATTATATAAGATTGAAAATGCGTTGTTTTTTGAGTATTTTATATTAAAAATCGTGCAAATATTAATAGAAAAAATGAAAAATAAAAATAAAAAGAGTATATAATAGTATATTTGAAAAAATGTACTGAAATGAAAATGTCTATGAATTTTGGTAATTGGCATACGCTCACTCCTTATGCGAGGTATGTAATATATTATACTCTTAGATTTTTTCACCAGTTTGCTCTTATTTCACTTGACCTTACTTGTGCATCCGAAAATTTTTACTGGAATCCTCTCAACGATACTAACGATTTTATTGTGATTTCAAGTTCTACACCTTCTAATTTATTTAAATGATTTCATCGATTCGAATAGACCTCGACCATCGAAAGATCTATCCCTACCCCAATCACTTTCAATTAACACACTGAATAGGACGACAAAATACCAGTCCTGTAGCGGAGCAAGACATGCAAGCGGGACAAATTCTGCCATTAGCAAACTTTCTCTGGTAACTAATGTGCACATTTGGAACTTTTCCCAAATCAAAATCCCGAAATCCACCACTCAACCATCAAGATCGGAAGCCTAAGTACTATCAAAAGCTGAGAGAGTACAAATTTAAGGAATGGTCTTTCAACTTAATTCAATCCCAAATATTAACTCAAGAGGTAATGGTTGTACAATATTATATATAAAGACTATAACTTATTTATTTCACTAATATAGTATATTAATATTAAAGGTGTTAAAAAAAAATCAAAACGATCGAACCGAACCAAACTAGGTTCGATTCAGTTTTCGGTTTTTCATTTCAAAAAAATTCGATTTTTGATTTTTTTGGTTTTTTTATTCGGTTAACTGAAAAATCGAAAAAATCGATTCGGTGTGGTTAACCGAACAGGAAAAACCGAAACCATTTTTTTTATAATTTTTTATATATAAAATTTTATTATTCAATCACTACTAGTTTTAGTTTTAT
>JACGDI010005438.1:456779-469399 GCA_014898725.1 Jacaranda copaia
GTGTTTTGCAAAAAGGGGCCTGTTGGGCCTGTTGGGCTATCCCATATCATTATGGTTTTTATTTTTCAAATAGTAGAATTTGTAAAAATATGTTTTGAAAATAAAAACACATTTTCACGTATTTTCACGTGCATTCTCATTCTCATCTTAAATTTCCGAACATACTTTTATATATTCTCTCTATTTTCACACTTGATTTTTTCCTACTCTTGTTTGTACAACTTTTAATACAAAAGAACAACAATATTCGAACACAACTGATTTTCAACCCTACACAATCATTATATTTTAAATAAAATATCCACACAATATTTTATTTTCAAACTCACTTATAAATGACTTTTCACCATTTTTTTTCATGAAAAAAAAGAAAATACCTTCATAAAACAAAACCAAAACAGCCTCTAACCTGCTGGAAATGAAATTCAGCGTGGGGCAATGTATATTTCAAGCACATTGAATTTGACAAGCCCTCAGATTCGCAACAAACAGCAATAGGATCAGAAAATAGAACGAAAGATAAAAGGCTGACTTGAGATGCCAATTACAAAACGGCCGCAGCCTACTCTGCTAAAAAAGCCCAACTCAGACGGGCTTGGCAAGTGGTCTTTTAAGATTGGTTTGTTGTGCTCTTTTCGCAAATTATTGAATGTTGGGGTTTTTAATAATATAATTTCCCATGAAAACAAATAATTATGATTTATAGGCTT
Source organism: Jacaranda copaia (assembly GCA_014898725.1). Classification (NCBI taxonomy): domain Eukaryota; kingdom Viridiplantae; phylum Streptophyta; class Magnoliopsida; order Lamiales; family Bignoniaceae; genus Jacaranda; species Jacaranda copaia. The sequence continues at coordinate 457,490 of JACGDI010005438.1, forward strand.
TATTTGAACATGAATTGAGATATTCTTCCAAAATTTTGAAAAATAAAATTAAAAAATATAATCATTGTTTATTTGTGTTTTGATGAATAAGTTAAAAATAAATTGAAAAAAAATAATTTATTTATTTATATTTTATAAAAATAAAATATCACATCAATAATCTTTTTATTAAATTTATGAGATAAAATGAATATTTTAAAATTATATTTATATATGTATATATAAATTGTGTAAATGGTAAAAATATACATACATATTTGTAATGACGAAATAATATATTGTGTCTTAAAAAATGATGTGGAGTTAAAAATAATAGAAAATTTTTAAAAATAAATTTTATATTTTAAAAAAGAAATTGAGAAATATATCTATTTATTTAAATTTTGAAAATTAAAAAATAAATTAAGAAATGACTAACAATCAAAAACCTTACAAGCCATTTTGGTTTCATTTCCACATATTCCCATTCCACACATTTTCATCTAACATTACTTTGATATTCATTTTTAAAATAAATTTTCTAATAATCTATAAATCTTATATCTCTCTATTTCATCATTTCTCTCCTCACCTATAATATATTAAATCATTATATTTCTAAACATTCTATCAAAAACATATTTTTATCTTTACATCATACAACTACTTTTTACAAAAATAACAAAACTGAAAACTGAAAATGAAACCAAAACCAAACAACCCCTAAGCATTTGCAAGAAATTTTGATTCTACAAAAGATTCACGAACCGCAACAAGCAATAGATCTCTTTAACAGGGGGCTTGCAAATACAAATCTAAAAAGAAAGATGACATGCTAATATTTATATCGTCAACTCTTTTAAATTAAATAATACCCCTCTACTAAACTTCAACCTAAGCAGCCAAAAAACAACTATCACCCATTATGAGCGTGCGGCACAACAACCGAGCTGGATCCAAATCACTTGCACAAATCTCAACTCAAATTTAAAAAATCATATCCTCAAAATCAAACCAAAACAAGCAAACCATCAGAGCATATCCTTATATGGGTTAACCAATTTAAACACATTTTCAATTGCTAACTGATGGAAAAAATTAATGGGAAGAAGCTAAATCATCATCCAAAACAGATATGCTATAGATAATCTGTAAATTTACACGGGGACAAATTCATAATCCAACAAATTGTTTGTGCTCTACCATCAGAGCAAATCCAGAAGAGAAATCTGAACAAGCAAACCCTAACTGAAAACTACCGCCAGCGCTGCACCAGTGCATCTATTCTTCATCTTAGGCACGCTCACCACGAATGCGTCTGGCCAACTGAATATCCTTAGGCATGATTGTAACCCTCTTGGCGTGAATAGCGCACAAATTTGTGTCTTCAAAGAGACCCACTAGATAAGCCTCAGCCGCTTCTTGGAGCGCAAGCACGGCGTGGCTCTGGAACCTCAAATCAGTTTTGAAATCCTGAGCGATTTCACGAACCAACCTCTGGAATGGCAGCTTGCGGATGAGAAGTTCTGTGCTCTTCTGGTATTTCCGGATTTCACTGTTTTAATCAATGGTTAATTAGAAATCGTGCCTACATTACTTAAGATAAAAGATTCCTTAACATAAGGATAGATTAAATTGAAAAAATTTGGGGCTCGGGTTTACCGAAGAGCGACAGTTCCAGGGCGGTAGCGGTGGGGCTTCTTGACTCCGCCGGTGGTTGGGGCTGACTTCCTTGCAGCCTAAAAATTCAGAAACACCCACAAATCAGTAAACCAAATCACAAAGGGAAAAACATCTAACATAAACAAATAAAAAATCCCCACAATTCATTCAAATTGATTTGAAAAAAAGAAGGAAAAGAAAAGAAAACAAAATCTGAAGCAATTTACAAACCTTGGTAGCTAGCTGCTTCCTGGGGGCCTTTCCACCAGTAGATTTACGAGCTGTCTGCTTGGTACGGGCCATTGCTTTTCGATTCAAACAAATCCAATTCACTGCGAGAAGGAAGAGGAAGACCATTCAGATCCAGAAACGAATCAAACGAATAGAAGCCAAGAAACTAAATATAAGCAAGAGAGATTCATACCTCAATAGAAGAACAATCTTCCACCAGAAGAAGAAATTAGGGAAAACTTTCGAGATTTTGTATTTCAAACGTGGGTTTGAACGAGAGAGGAGCGCTCTATATAGGAAGGGGTAGAGTAGGTCGGTTTTGAACGTGGACTTGGAGTTTTAGGCAGCAACGGCTTCCTTATGGGGAAAAATTAATTATTCGGCAAACGATAAGAATCCGTGACCTCCTTCTTAGAGCTTCTCATTGGTTCACTTTACATATAGGCGGCTGCGATTGGCTGTTTTGGATTCACACGGATCGTGAGCGAGTTTGTGCTTCTTTTGTGTCCGTTTTTTGAAAATTTTTGTTTTGGAATGACTCATTTGAGTTTCCACACGAGTCACATCCGAGTTGTCGTGTGTCCACTCGTGGTAAGATTTATTTTTTTTCTCTTGTTTATATGGCACACTGATTTATTTTTATATAATACTAAATTTTTAATAAATTCAATATATTTATATAAATACTTATACAAACAAATGCAAAAAGTTAAATTAAAATGTAAATGACGTTACCATAAGGATTAAAAATAAAAAAAAGTTATAATAAAATGTAAATGACATTACCATAAGGATTAAAAATAAAAAAATGTTATAATAAAATGTAAATGACATTACCATAAGGATTAAAAATAAAAATAAATATATTTATAAAAATTAATTGAAAACACACAAAAATGGGCTAGTAATTTATTAAAAGTATAGATTTAATATTTTTATTTAAGTGTGATGAGGATAAAAAAAAAAGAGATTTATACATGATTGGTATCTGCTTTTTTATATTTATGCAGGCATAAATATGAAGGATTTATTAAGATTTAAATTGAGGACCTCACATTTATAAGTTTGAAGACAATGCTATTAGGTCAATTTAGGCATGCGTCAATCTTAATCGAGGCAAGCTTGAAGTAAATTTTAAAGTTTGAGCTCAAGTTAGAACTATATATATGTGTGTATATAAGACAAATCTAGTATTTTGAGTTTGAGGTCAATAATAATAATAATAATAATATATTCTTAAAAATAAAAGAGAAGTATTAAATTATATTTTAACTTGTAAACCTCAAAGATCTGAAGCAAACAGGTCAAAATTGGCTCAAAATAATAATTGAGTTTGATTATGCCTAACTCAAATTTGAGTCAAGCTAGTCCAATTTTGGTACGTAAAACTGTAAACCTGCTCAAGTTATTTGCACTCTGAGACCAATTAACCATTTGACATGATCTTAAGTCTTAACTAAGAATATGATGTTTGCATTCATGAATTGATATTTGCATTTTATTTTAATATTGTCCCTAAGTATTTATTCAAAATTCCGGTTGGTTTTTGAATACTATTTTTTGTATTTTCATAAAAAATAATCATGTAAATTACTTCATATGTTTCCAATGAAATAGCACGAAAAATAAATTACTTATAAGATTTAACTTAATTAATACTTGAACAATTAATTCTATTGCCTTATAAGAAAAAACAACTTATAGATTAAATCTAAGATATACCAAATAAATTATTTCGACCTCATTCTATCAGACCAAATAAAAAGAAAGAAAGAAAATCAAAAACTAACAAATGACATCATTATCGTCAAACATAACAATAATGGATAACTTTATAAACTTTTCAATACTTGCGAAAGTTACATTTTTTTTGGGGGGGGCAAAACGCATTTTACCCTCTTTTAAAGTATTTAATTGACTGAAAATTCCTTATATATTTTTAATTGACATAAATTCCCTTGTATTTATAAATAATGCTTACTCTCCTTAATTCATTTAAAAGATTTTAAAATTTATCAATATGTCAAAATATCCTCTTCTATATGTCAAAGATCATGCTTTCTCTGTTTCAATTGAACGTTGGCAAACATTCTCTCTCTAGCTCTCTCTCAAACAAAGAGACAATCCTAAACATGTCTACCCCAAATTTGAGCCATAATCTTGTTTTTCTATTGCGCATTGGATGATTCCAGGATACTGCATTCAAAAGCAAACTATTCATCAAATTATTTTTTTTTGTTTTGAAACCATTGATGCTAAACACAACTTAATTGTGAATGTAATGTGCTGCTTCATTAAATTTTACACTGTAAATTTTTTTTTTATTTTCAAAATGCGTTTTTATTTAATTAATCGAAAATTTAGATTTTTAGGGTATACAAAGTTTCGTATATGAAATTATGATACTTTATGTTGTTCAATTTTTTGTTTTGCTTTAATATCCAATGTACAAATTATTAAGGTAAAAAAATTATTTTGAAAAATTTTGGTATATTTATTTATGTTTTGGAAGAAGACAAAATTTACTATAGTAATCAAATCAATATATTTTTGTTGTTTTGGAAATGGACAAATTCTACTGTAGCAGTTAAATCAATGTCTTTTTGTTATGTTTTGAAGGTGTAAATGAATTTTAATAATATTTTTTATTATGATATAATAATAAAATATTATGATATGTAAATATATATATGTGATTGGTAATTATTGTGATGTAAAAAATATGGGGGTTTCGGTTATTTGTTAGTTAAATTACAAAAATAATTTGGTCATTTTCGAAATCCATTTTGGGAGAAAATGAAGGCACATGTTTGGTTACATTCTTCCAGAACAATTTTATTTTAGGAAAATATAACCAAACATATCCTAAATTTCTTTTGTTCTGTTTGTATTGATATAAAGTGTTTTATCTATTATCCAATTACTCTTATTTCATTGTCAAATTTCTAATTGAGAATGGGTAAAAAAAGTAGCTTTCTTCAACCCCAAATACAATCAATTTTAACACCTAAAAACACAATCAAGTTTATGGTATCAAAAGGCTTAAAAGCTAAGGAAAAATCACACATTCAACACATGCACCATCAATATATTGAGTTTGAAGTCAAAATAAAATAATATATAATTCTTAAAAAGAAATGAGGAATATTAAAATATATTCCAACCTGTAAACCTCAAGAATATAAACAAGTGGCACAAATTTAGTTCAAAATAATAATTGAGCTTGATTAAACTCAATATAAACTTCAAACAATTCAAACTCAAATCAAACTAGTCCGAATTTATCATGCGAGACTGTAAACATGCTTGACTTATTTGCACTCCTAGACCAATTAACCATATGACATGATCTTAACTAAGAATATGATGTTTGTATTTTATGAATTGATATTTGCATTTTATTTCAATATTGTCCATAAGTATTTGTTCAAGATTCCTATTGGTTTTTTTATGGGAATGTCAAAATTACTTGTTCCCATAGATATTTGTGGGGAATTGTCCACGATAGAGCTGATATGGGGAGAATTTTCTCCCCGCGAGGATGGAAATGGGACAATTTTGATCTCTAATTACTAAATAGGGCGAGGGCATGGACCATAGTCTCTGTCCAGCTACTCCTATGAGCACACGCCACCCATTTAAATTAATTAAAGTACTATTTTATCCTTATATATGTATTATTTTTTAGGATCTGAGGTTGGAAAGTATTATTTATTGAAATTTGTTGAATTTGTTGATTTTTTGTTTATATATTATTTATTTTTTAATATTTTATTATAAAATATAATTAAATATTATGTGTTCTGTATGACAATCTTTTAATTTTGAAAGTAATTCATATTATTAGAAAAGTCCTTGCTTGGTTTCATTGTCATTTCCAATTTCTACTTGCATCGTTTCTAAAATTTTAAAAATTATTTAGTAAAAATAATTAAAAATGAGTTTGTATTTGAATGAATTATTAGAAAAGTAATAATTATGCTAGTTTTAATATATTATAGATAGATAGAGATATAAATAATAGAATAAAGAGAAAAAATATATAGGTTACTAGGAGAATACATATGAATTATTGGAGAATATATTTTGAAAATGAATATGAAAATAATATTGATTGAAAATGTATAAAAAATAATATATTGTATTTTTTAAATAGTAAAAATTAAAAAAAGAAGCTAAAAATAAAACCAAATAGGCTCTTAATACTTTTTTTTTTAATTTCTAAATTTTTTTATAAATTTTATAAATTTTAAATCTATCAAATTCATGAGTACCCATTTCTGACAAGAAAGCAAGGATAGGTACCGCCGTGAGGACGGGCCCATTTCAGCCTTGGGCCCCACGTCATTTACACTCTTTGTTTTTGGAGTCTATTTTCTACATTTTCATAAAAAATAATATTGTGAAATTACTTCATATATTTCCTATGAAATAGCACGATAAATTAAATATTTATAAGATTTTAACTCAATAATAGAGCAATTAATTCTATTACCTTATATAAATATATAAAAAAAATCATATAAATTAAATCTAAGACTCACCAAGTAAATTATTTCGACCTCATTCTATCAAAATGATTAAATTGAAGTGTGCAAAACAAAAATCACAGCGATGTGTTCCAAATATTTTTGAAAAAAAAAAATAAAACTAACAAATGACATTTTTATGGTCAAACATAAAAATAATGGATAACTCTACAAACTTTTCAATACTTACAAAAGTTACATTTTTTTTCTATATTATTTGACATGATTATTATCAAAGAAAAGTCATTCATTAATCATTAATTTAATGTAAAAATACATAAATTGACAAAATGAGACTTAACGAGATACTTTAAATAATTCATTAAAGCGCTAAGAAATTTAAAAAGGAAAAATAAGAAAAAATGCAAGAGACATAGATAAATAAAATCAAATAAAAATTTTTATATTTGACTGTCCACTATAATAAAAAGTAATATAATCGAAAGTATATTTGTTATTAATACATACAACACTATTATCCCATTAGTCATAAAAATGAAAGTGATAGTTTTTTCATTTAGAAATTGGAAAAATAAAAAAAATAAATTAACAAAAAGGAGTATCACAGAAAATTAAAAATTTTCAAACCTACCGTCTCTACTAAAATTCTATTGAATTGAAAATAAATTATTATGTGAAGTTGTATGAAAAATTCCACATACCAATTTATTATGTGAAGTTGTATGCAATATAATTCCCTTCTTAATTTTATTAATAATTTTTATATTTTTATTAATACAAAATTAAAATTCTATTGAGATGAAGTAATAATAATATTATCTTATTCATATATAGTTGATATATATATGCACACATGGATATGAATGGTACCAATTATAAAATAAGACGTGATAATAATTACCTTTTTAGGTAAATCATCACATGGATGCTATTGAATTAAATTTTTGCAACAAAGTTTGGTACACTAACTTAGGTTCATATTGAAAATATGTATAGGTTTTTAATTACAATAATCAACATTTTACATAGATTATCAAATGGGAATTCTGGTCAATCACATGTCCGATATTTAAATATTTAACATTGATTTTTACTAAAACCCATTGTTACGAAAAATCAAAATTTGCTAATTTATTCAAAATCTTAAGCAAAAAAAAAATGAAAACGAAATAATTTCTAAAGCAAAAAAAAAGAAAAAGAAAAAGAAAACGGGTTTGAATCGCCGGTGAAAAAGACAACACAAAAATGGATCATTTAATTTCCTCGCACGAATCCCAAGAATCTCCCTGTTGACGGCTTAGGACAAGAGCTTCATCTTCAGTCCCTCACCGCCCGTCCAATCGCATTTCCCGTTTTCCCCACTATCCTATCAATAAAACACAGTGATAATCAATCTTCAATCTTCCTACAGTAGTAGAATTCATTGCAATCAAAGGATGAGGAAGAAAAACAAACGAAAAGATGGTGTAATATGTTGATGGGCGGACAGGTAAAATAATCCTCTAGAAAAGGTGGAAAAAAAAGACTGAACTGTGCTTGTGGGTACTCTGCATATTCTTTCAGAGCCCCTTTCAACAACTGTTTTTGCATCGCATATGTTCCCATTTCCCATTTGATTTCTTACTTCTTTTGATATAGGGTTTTGGCTCTTCTCTGTCAAATTTATCTGCAATTCTTGCTTAGTAAGCTCTTCACTTTCTGTTAAAGTCTGTAAGAATCTTTTCTTGATCACTGTTGTCTGGTCATTCTGCTTCAAGTCATAGTTTTTCTTGAAATAAGGAATTGCTTCTAGGGGTTCTTTTGTGTTCTTGGGTACTGAATTTTTGGTGTGGGGTTGACTTGCTATGGAGCTTGCTTTGGTTGGTTTGGCGATTTTGGTTGGTGGCTGCCCATTTGAGCCTGTTCGATTCTTGTTTGAAGTGAATTATTTGTTGGGTTGTTTTCATAGTTTATATGGTGTTGATGCGATTAGTTCATTTGAATTCTATTTTTAGCTGAAATTGAGATTGAGTTCATTTGATAGAGTTGGTATCTGCTCAAATACAAGGGCTCTTTGGTTGATGCAGCTGCTGGATTTGTTTCGCAGTTGATTTGTCTTGTGTTGATGGTCTGAGTGGAGTATTGAATTAAGAAGCATGATAATTATTTTGACTGTGAGAAAATGACTGTTTTGTCTAGTAAATTGTAAGGAAGAAGGATAAATAAAAGGTTATGTGAAAGCTGAACTTTTGTGGTTTCATTTCTGTGAGAAGGGGGCTTTGATTGCATTTCTGGTGGTTTAGGATAATCATGTTTATTGGGATGCACATGTGCTGTGAATGTAGAATGCTGAGCTGTGTTGTCTCAATGAAAAGTCATCGATTTGAGGTCTCAGTAGCATCTTGTAGCCAATTGTTTGTTCCGACTAGTTGCATTCTTGGCTAGGAATCTTTTATGGCCTTCAAATCAGTTCAGTTTTGACTGATGACTCCTTCCACTGGCAATGCATGTGAGAACTGTGGACGTAAGCTTGTAGATGATCACTATTGAATAAGCTTATAATTATATGTCAAGTTCTTTGTGATGGTATAATCTAACATTTTGCTGAATAGACCACGCATTCAACTCATCTTCACACAAATTCTGTTAGTTTCTGTTAGCTTCTGCCGGTTTTTGTCTAAAATTCTGCTGCAATGTAGCATCACGGTGATGGTGTTTGGTTGGATAGCTCTCATGCTCGAAGAACAATTAGTTGTTTGTGTTGTAACTTAATCTTGAATCCTTGTTATAATCTCACTAGATTGTCAAATTGGTATTCTTGAAGTGAATTATGTTTGTTGTACCCTATCTGTTTATCTATTTCTCATGGATGAGTAGTTTTCTTGGCAGGAAAGGTTCTTCAAAGGATGTCCACTGCTACTTGGGTATAATGTACTGGTGCATTTCTTTCCCTACTTTTTTTTGTCAGCTCAATCTATTAGCTTTGTACAATATTTACACTGTATTTAAGCAAAGTTGAAAAATTATTTAGAGCTTTCCCCCTGGGAGCATCAGATGAAAGTTCGGTTGGGTGATGCCGCCTTGTTTTACTTTAGGTTGCATGTTGTAGTAGATTAAAGGTCAACGTTCTTACTAGCTGATTGTCTCACTGCGGATCTTAAATGGACGACGGTGGGCATCGTGAAAATGGAAGGCATAAACCACCTCAGGGACCGGTAGCTCCCTGCACCTTATTTTCTGTAAGGATTTATTTTCAGATTTTCGTCTAATCCATTGTTAAAAAATGCTTTTGTTTCAGTGGTTGATGCAGCATCAGCCATCAATGAAACAGATAATGGCTATTATGGCCGAAAGAGATGCTGCAATCCAAGAACGAAATTTGGCCATTTCAGAGAAAAAGGCTGCCATAGCTGAGAGGGATATGGCTATTTTACAGAGAGATTCAGCAATAGCAGAAAGAAATAATGCCATAATGGAAAGAGACAATGCTATTGCTGCTCTCCAGTACCGCGAAAATGCCATGAATAATGGCAACATCTCCCCCTGCCCGCCCGGATGCCAAATTCCACGTGGAGTAAAACATATGCACCATCCCCAGCAGCATGTCCATCACCAGTCCCACATGGTTGAAGCTCCATTTAGCAACAACAGGGATATGCAAATGACTGAAACAGTCCCAATATCATCGGTTGCTCCCGAGCCTGCTAAGTCCCGGCGAGCAAAACGTGCAAAGGAGGCAAAACCAGCTGCACCCACAAGAAAGCCTCCAAAATCTTCGAAAAAAGTTAAACGGGGAGGAGAGGACCTTAACAAATCAATGCATGGAAAATCACATGAATGGAAGAACAGTCCTGACATGGATGGTGGTGCATCAAAGCCTGATTGGAAGGATCAGGATCTGGGTTTGAACCAGGTCGCCTTTGATGAGTCGACCATGCCAGTGCCCATCTGCTCTTGCACCGGGGTTCTAAGGCCGTGCTATAAGTGGGGCAATGGAGGCTGGCAATCTTCATGCTGCACAACCAATTTGTCAATGTATCCCCTCCCAGCCGTGCCTAACAAACGGCATGCTAGAGTTGGCGGTAGGAAGATGAGCGGAAGTGCATTTAACAAGCTGATCAGCCGTCTTGCTGCAGAGGGCCATGATCTATCAAATCCAGTTGATCTTAAAGAACACTGGGCAAAGCATGGTACAAATCGCTATATAACCATCAAATAAGTGCTCATGGAGTGAGAAAAACATCGTTCAGTATATTATTGTGCTTATGGTGTAGAGGAGGATTCACTCTACTTAGTGATCATTCCAAAGTACACGTTTTCTTCCTTCCCATCTTCTGCTGTGGTCTTATCTGATTGTCTTTGAACCTTCAACTTTTGTCGACGTGTGGTTGAGGAAAAAAAGAAAGAAGAGAGAATGGCAATTTGTCGTCGTCGTCGTCGCCGACGTGAGAAGTGGCCTATTGATGGCAAACTTGCATCTTCTTTGCATGTATGTGATGATATGTTCTAATTGTTATATTATTGTATCAATGTTAGCTTTAAATCGGTAGTGGAAGGGTCTCTTTTGCAATTTTGTTTTAGTACTTTTACTGCCAATTTTATCTTGGATGACATAGCTTCAATTAAATTAATGTGGTCAAGAAAATAATATAAGCAAAATAGCTATGTCAACCATCTTGAACTTGATAAAAATTTAAATTGAAGCATGAAACAGATTGCATAGTCATAGATTACAATTTGAAACAATAAAATCATTTGTAACTCATAAAATTTTTAATATTTATATTGTAAATAAACTCAATTGATGAAAAAATTTAAATTCAAAAAGAAAAATTAAAAAGAAGGTGATTTTAAGTCCACCAAATCCACTCATTTAGTATAATTCGAAATAAAAATTTTATTATTATTTATATCCTTTATTTAATTTTATGTTTCATGTCTTCTTTTAACTCATAAATATATGTTAAGCATACCTAATTTTTAGTTATTTATTTATATAAGAAAGTATTTAACACTTAATATATATTTATAAAATAAAATAAAAATAAAAATAAAGTATAAAATAAAATATAAAATCTTAGGCTTTGTTTGGTTATGTTTTCCCATAATAATATTATTTTGGATAAATATAACCAAATATATCCTCATTTTTCCTTCAAAACACACATTTTTCAATATATACATACTTATACTATATATATTATATTTGATTATTATTTTTACATTAAACAAATCACTTAATTCTATTTTTATCCCCAAAAACTCAATAAAAAATATTGATTTGATTGCTACAATAAAAAAAAATCTTTTCCAAAACTAGGGGTGAGCGAGGGGGGTACCCCCTTGGGTACTCCCAAAACCCCCACTAATTTTTTGTATATATTTTTAATAGACATAAATTAAAATTTTATTAATTTATTATTTATTTTCGTTGTGGAGCAATTAATAGTACTATATTTCATTGTTCACAAATTCTAAATTTTACTTAATATGTAATTTTAAAACTTAAATATAAATATTAATGTCTAATATATGTATACATCATACATTGACAATAATATTTTGTCAA
>JACGDI010005438.1:469499-520310 GCA_014898725.1 Jacaranda copaia
TTTCAGCTCGTAGTAACATCACTTCCATACATACCCAATTGAAAAATACCTGATAAGGTGGGATTGGTACCCTCAAACTCAAATTTAGATCCCACTATTATTTAAAACATAAATAAATATATCAAAAAATAACTTTCATATTTTTTAATAATTTATTCTTTTAAAATATATAATAAATATATAATAAAATTAAACAAAAAACATAACATATGTTCCCTTAGATAAAATGGCCCCACATATCACCGCATTGTAGAAATCCCAACCGAAATTCACTCCAAATGCAAATGAAAATTGAAATGGGGAAAAAAACAAAAAAAATTCGCAACGTCGGACTTTCCCACAAAGGCGTAATACTGGTCAGTGGTCACTATCAAGGGTAGGAACACATAAAAAAGCGGGAACGGAAAATTCTGTCGGAAGCGCGTTTCTGGAATAACGTGGATGCATTAAGATAGCGAAGATAAGGTCATAAGGACAAATATTAAAAACACGCGATCTTCCTTGCGAACGTTAGTTGTCATTGTTTATGCAATCCAAGTTTTTGTCTTTTCCTCACACTCCTCACCTTCACTCTCACGCACGCCCTTTTGATTTTTCATTCTTTTTGTTCCCCACAACGTAATCTCCGCCATTTTCAGCGGGAGTCCCCATTTGGCCTTTTCACCATTTGAATAACAGTTGGCTCGTGAATAACATAGAGGGTTTTCGACTATTTTAGTCATCAGGTACCAGCATTTGCTGCTGCTCTCTCTCTGTAAAAGAAATTGATTTCTTCTTGGGGTTTGAAGTTGTCATTGTTTTGTATTTTTAATTTCAGGTTTGTTTTATGATGATTGAAGTTCGAGTGTGGATGAACTACCTTTGATGCTTGATGATTTGAGAATTGAGAATTTGTGTGAAGTTAGTCTTGAAGGTTTTTTGAATAATTGAGATTCGTGTTAGCTGCGATAAATCATATGAACACAATTTGGGGCTCTTTCTGGTGTGATCATAGAAGTTTTTTGGTTGTAGGGCTTCATTGTGTGATCTTTTGAGTGATACATTGTGAAGTGCGATTCTTTGAGGAAAAAACAAAGAACAGTTGAAGATTTGGGTTTTGCTGATTATAATACGTGGAATCTTGTTGATTTTGATGGCTCAGATCAATCTGAAGCGATCCCCTAATCTAACTTTTAATGCTGGGGGTTCTCACTCGAGGTCTTTATCCCAACCCACCTTTTTTGCAAATAATTGCTTGCCCCCATTAAGCCCTCTTCCTCCTAGTGAGTCTTCATTAGCTTCATCGAACTCAAATTCAAAGAATGTGTCAATGGAGGAACTGGATGTTAGCTCACAGGGGCCAACTATTGGCCTCCCTTTTCAGAGGGAAAATCCTTTTCACGATAACAATGGTCTTCCCCCTCGTAGAGGGCATTGTCGATCTAACAGCGATGTTCTGTTGGGATTCTCGGCAATGATTCAGTCTTCACTACAGTTGGTACCCATAAGTGGCCAGGGAAGTTTGGGCAGAATGGCAATTATGAGAGAAAATTCAGGAAATGACAAGTCAATTGGGCTGAAGAGGCGAGAAATGGACATAGTTAGTTATGGCAAGAACTGTATTGAGGGAACAGGTGGGAGAAAATTGGAGGGAGAGGCTGTGGATGACTTGTTTGATTCGTTGATGAATTTGGATCATGTGGATGCTTTGAACTCTTCTACTGCTGAGGATAAAGATAAAGACACCATCATTAGCGGCACAAAGATAAGTGGTGGTGACAGCAACTCGGAGTCAGAATGTGTATCAAGACATGGTACAAGTTTGGGGGAACGAGTCAAAAGGAGTGCTGTTGGAGATACCGCACCCCAGCTTCGGCATCACCGAAGTCTTTCAATGGATAGTGGTATTGGAAATTTTCATTTTGGTGACTCATCACCCAACTTACAGTCCTCCTTGTGTGATCGGGTGGATCAGCTTTCGCCAAGCAATTCATTGAGTGAAAACTCAGCTAAGATCAGATTGGACTTTGCACATGGTGAATTTAATGAATTTGAGCTGAAAAAGATTATGGCAGATGAGAGGCTTGCAGAAATTGCAGTATCAGACCCAAAACGAGCAAAGAGGTATGCTTCAGGTGAAGTATTTCTAGTGATTGTAGTATGTGTTAGTAGTGTCTCATTTGACCTTTCTTGAATCCATTATTTTGTCTCAGGATATTGGCAAACCGGCAGTCAGCTGCTCGTTCCAAGGAGCGAAAGCTGCATTACATCTCAGAACTGGAACACAAGGTGCAGACTCTGCAAACAGAGGCCACCACACTATCAACTCGAATTACTATTCTGCAGGTGCATGCTTGAGGACTTGTGATTTTTCCTGTATATCTTTCAGTCAAAGTTAGTGATGTGGTAACTTGATTTGCGTTGTCTCTTCAGAAAGACCATGCTGAATTAATTAATCAGAACAAGGAATTGAAATTCCGTATTCAAGCTATGGAACAACAGGCACAACTGAGAGATGGTATTCAGTTTTCTATTTAAATTTGTGAAATTTACGTTAATTCGTAAAGTCACCCAGAATACATGCACTTGCATCATAGTCCATATGGACGAGACTGAAGTATCTGTTCTAGATTTCAGGAATTGGGTCTCACTGTGTGTGTATTGCATTTTAGAAACAAAACTTTCTTACATGCTTCAGTTATTGCCCACCTCCCCCCCAACCATGCTGTATTTGTATTCTGAATGTTCCGACACCTAGCAGGAGTACTATTGACAAATGTCTCATTCCTTCAGAAATTATCTTAATAAGGGGATTCACAAAAGTAGGTGTGGGCCAAGGCATGATTGTTGACACATGATGTATCCTAAAACTAATTCCCAATACAGTTTGTGGACAAAATAAGAAAATATGCGTTCTTAGATTGTCAGTCTCCCCCTACTGTCCATATGCACACATACAGACATTTTATTGCAGTATTTATCTTTTGTATCCAAGATATTTATATTTAGCTCGTGTTCCATAGATGTGCTTAACATGTATATGATGTCTAAATGCATCCCCCCATTTCACTTTGTTTCTCAATGCTATCCCTCTTTCTTCTTTCCTTTCAAATTTATGAGTTTAAAGTTGGATAAAAGAAATACTTTAATTTTTTTTTTCTTTTCACTTTATGTGGCAGCCCTTCACGAGACATTGACTGCAGAAGTTCAACATTTGAAGCTTGCAAATATGGAGCTTCGAGAAGAGGTTAAAACATCTAATGGTATTGTGAAGCACCACATGTTCCCTATGCTGCGAAATCAGCCTAATCAAATGCAACGATTATCAGTTACAACATCCAAGACTTCAACTACAGCTTCAGCTGCTCCTGCCTCGGCATAGCTGACCCATTTTCATAGTTTTGAGTACCGGCCTGAATTTAATGGATTAGTTAATCTGCAGTATCCGGTCATGCAGATCTCTCTGTTATGGAGCTTGGTTGAGACCAGTATATCATATGTAGCTTTTGCGTATATTCCTTTTAAATTACATACAGAATAATTATACAGTACATCGAATTTCTTTACTGAGATATGTATATATATATATATATATAAAGATTAAAACTACAGTCTGACTTGAATTAAAGCCAACTTGTGGTGCTGTTTCCTCTTGTTTACTGGTTTAAGTCCATATGGGCTCGACATGCCATGCCATGGTATTTGTCTTTTTGACCGGCAAAGGTCTCTGTAGTTGGTTGCAAGAGATGGGAACTTGAGTTATGAGAATTGAAGTTCTTCTCTGTTACATTGAATTATGTTTCTTGTGATGATCTGGTGGTGGTCCAGAATTTGACTTTGATGCAGTTTTGTTTGGCTTTTCTACAAAATTCTTGTAGATGGCACATGTGAGCCATTATGTTCGAAATGGTCCTGTGGTCCATAGATTTGTTATGCTTCTTTGTCCTGCCAAGGTAAGAGTGGAGTTTACTTTCATTTTAAGATTTTGACTGATTTGGAATAAGAACTCACTGCACTTCTGTCCTTGCCAAAGAGTAGAGATTTGTTCATGTTTTGGAAAAATTTTGAGTTCAAGACTGAAATTATGAATCTCGATTAATGAAAATTTTTGAGTTTGAGTTTGAGGTAAAAATTAATTAAACAAGTTTGTGAAATAAACTCGCTTGAAATTGAAGTTAAAAATAGTTTCTTTGAGTTTGAGTTCACTAAAATAAGTTTGAGCTTGACGTACTTATATAAGTCTGAGCACGACTTGAGCTCAAATTCACTTAAAAAGTATTTAAATTAATTCAACTTAATTTATAATTCTTTTATCATCCATAATATTGTTACTTTATATATCATCAATTAAATTGGCATAATAATTTAAAATTATTTTTATTTTACTTTATTGCACAACTGGTATTGTTGTTGTTGTTGGTAAAAATATTATTATTATTTATTTTATTTCAACATATATTTTTAATTTAATATATACAATTATCCATATATTCCACTTATTGTTAATAAAAATAAAAAGATAGTTAATAATAAAATTAAATATTTAAAATAAAAGTAGCACTTGAGTGGAGAATGACCTTTTTGATGGGTGTCACAATTGCTCTATATGCAGTATTTCCTATCTATTATTTTGAAGATTTTATAATTCTTTCATTTTATTAATGAAATTCAATTTATTAAATTTGTAAGAACCAAAAAGTACGACCTTTGAATAAAAAATTAGACAAGTTAAAATTCATATTTCCAAGCCATTCTATTTTACTAATTTAATTATAGAATTTGTTTCGTTATGTATTATAAATGAGCATGTGTAATAAAAAAAAATGGTGAGCCTACAAATAATTATTTTTAAATTCAAATTTAATTCATGAAAAAATTAAAACCCATTGAAAAAAAACATATTAAACTTGAATTTGCCATTATCCAAATTGATTTAATGAGCTCATGATCTGATTTGTCAAATTCATAATCAGTTCGATTCATCCTTGCACTTCTAATATGAAATAAATCATAGTAATTTACAATTTATATAGCAAAAAATTTGCATTTAGTACCAATCCTTGTTGAAATTCACTCCCAAATATAAATGAAAATTGAATTGCAAAAACAAAATTTCACAACGTCGGATTTTGCAACAAAACGTTATCCCCTTCGGCAAATCCTAAGCTATGGTTGATGGTAAATTGTCAATTTAATTTTTAATTCTCAAAATATAAATAAATAAATAATATATATTATTCAACCCCACTCCTAAAATACATAAAAAAAACCCAAAATACCTTTTCAATTTATTTTCTATTCATTCCTCAATATTTAATCTTTTTTTTTTGTCCTTCCTATCTAATCTATGTATCGCATATGTAAATAATTTAAAAATATTAATTTCATCTTATCAATTTAGTAAAAAAGTTATTAATATAAAATATTATTCCTTTCTAAAATATAATCAAGCAAATAATTTTTTTCTAAAACATTCTTCATCTATCACTTAAAATACAAACAAATATTTATTATATTTTTCAATTCTAATTTTTAAAAATTATTTTGTCAAAATATTTTAACAAAATACTACGAAGTATAGCCCTGGTCACTATTAAAGGTAAACACAAAAACAACCCAAAAAGAAAGATAAGAAAGATAAGAAAAGGAATGAAAGGAAAAAAAGAAAAGGAAGGAAAATTCTGTGTGCTTGTCGGGAGTGTGTTTGTGCCTGGGCTAAGATAGCAAAGAAAAGCGATAGAATTAAAAGAAGGATGCGCTATTCTTAATACTAATATTATTCGTTATTTTTTATGCAATCCAATGTTCTTGTCTCTTTCGACGCACCTCGCGCTCACTCTGACGGACTCTCTTTGTTTTTTCCAACGTAATCTCCGCCATTTTCAGCGGGAGTCTCCATATCTCCTTTTCACCATTTGAATATCTAGTTGGGTTCGTGAATAGAAATGGGGGGTTTTCGTTTATTTTAGTCCTCAGGTAAGAGCATTTGCTGCTGCTCTGTTTATGTAAATGAAATTTATTTCTGGGGTGTGAGTTTTCCTTTTTTGTTTTTTTAATTTTAGGTTTTGAAGGTGATTGATGTTTGGGCTCGGAAGAAAATATATTTGATGCTTGAAGGTTTATGTGAAGTTAGTCTTAGGGTTTCCCTTTTCTTTTTTTGTTGAATAATTTAGACTTGTGGTAGCTGCAATAAATTATATGATCACAAGTTGGGGTTCTTTGTGGTGTAGGGTTTTTGGGAAATGAATTTGATTAGGGGAAGATGTTTGGTTGTAGGATTTAATTGTGTGATCTTTTGAGTGAGATAGTGTGAAGTTCGATTCTTTTGAGGAAAAAAGAACAGTTAAGGATATTGGATTGTGCTGATTACAATTAATAAGTAGAATCTTGTTGATTTTGATGGCTCAGACCAATATTAAGCAATCCCCGAATCTATCTTTTAATGCTGGGGCTTCTCACTCGAGGTCTTTATCCCAACCCACTTTCTTCGCAAACAATTGCTTGCCCCCATTAAGTCCTCTTCCTCCTAGTGAGTATCCATTAGCTTCGTCGAACTCAAATTTGAAGAATGCATCAATGGAGGAAATAGATGTTAGCTCGCAAGGGCCTGCAATTTGTCTCTCTTCTCCTAGGGAAAATCCATTTCGTGGTAATAATGGTCTTCCCCCTCGTAGAGGGCATCGCCGTTCTAATAGCGATGTTCCGTTAGGATTCTCGGCAATGATTCAGTCTTCACCGCTGTTGGTACCCATAAGTGGCCAGGGAAGTTTGGGTAGAATGGCGAATACGAGAGAGAAGTCAGGAAATGATAAGCCCATTGGACTGAAGAGACGAGAAATGGATGCAGTTAGTTATGTCATGAGCTTCACTGAGGGAATAGGTGAGAGAAAATCAGAGGGAGAGGTTGAGGACAACTTGTTTGATTCATTGATGATATTAGAGCATCCAGATGCTTTGAACTGTTCTGGTGCTGACAACAAAGATATGGACACCACTAATAGCAGCACGAAGATGAGTGGTTTTGACAGCAGCAATTCAGAGTCAGAAAGTGTATCGAGGAATGGTATAAGTTCTGGGGAAAGAGTCAAAAGGACTGCTGTTGGAGATACTGCACCCCAAATTCGGCATTACAGGAGTCTTTCAATGGATAGTGGTATTGGAAATTTTCATTTTGGTGACTCATCACCAAAGTTACAGACCTCCTCATGTAATCGGGCAGATCAGCTGTCACCAAGCAATTCATTGAGTGAAAATTTAGCTAAGATCAACTTGGATTTCGGACATGGTGAATTTAGTGAAGTTGAGCTGAAAAAGATTATGGCAGATGAAAGGCTTACGGAAATTGCAATAGCAGATCCAAAAAGAGCAAAGAGGTATTGCTTCGGATGAAGTATTTCTAATAACCGTAGTATTGCATTGAAGTGGTGTCTCACTTGAGCTTTTCTGCATCCACCATTTGTCTCAGGATATTGGCAAACCGGCAGTCAGCTGCTCGTTCCAAGGAGCGAAAGCTGCATTACATCTCCGAATTGGAGCACAAGGTGCAGACTCTGCAAACAGAGGCCACCACATTGTCGGCTCAAATTACTGTTCTCCAGGTGCATGCTTGAGGACTAATGATTTTTCCTGCACTTTTTTCAATCAAAAGTAGTAATGTGATAACTGAATTTGTGTTGCCTCTTCAGAAAGATCATACTGAGTTAACTAATCAGAACAATGAGTTGAAATTCCGCATTCAAGCTATGGCGCAACAGGCACAACTCAGAGATGGTATTCAGTTTCTTAGCTAAATTTGTGGAATCTACTTTTATTCGTGAATGAACTAATTCTCACCCAGAATACATGCACTTTGCATCATGTAGATGAGACAGAAGCATCTGTT
This sequence comes from Jacaranda copaia, assembly GCA_014898725.1. Taxonomy (NCBI): domain Eukaryota; kingdom Viridiplantae; phylum Streptophyta; class Magnoliopsida; order Lamiales; family Bignoniaceae; genus Jacaranda; species Jacaranda copaia. The sequence goes on from JACGDI010005438.1 coordinate 477,361, forward strand.
CTCGATTCCTAGAATTATGTCTCCCTCTCTGTGTATTTCATTTTTGAAACAAATCTCTTGCCACCTGCCTTAGTTATAGTCCACTGCCTCCTCGACCATGCTGCACTATATTCTGAATTTCATGACACCTGGCAAGAGTACTATTTCAATATCTAATTCAGTCAGAAATTATCATAGTAAGGGTATTCCTCTAGGTAGGCGTCAGACAAGGCACGACTTTTTGACACATGATATGTATCCTTAACTAATTCCCAACAGTTTGTGGACCAAGCTATTCTCAGATTGTCAGCTCCCCCACACTTCCACACGCACACATGAAGACACAGTTTGTTGTTCTGTAACTACTTTTCTTGTATGCAGCATATTTTTCTGTTAGCTGGGTTTTCTATGAGCCCTTTTTATTTCTTTGTTTCTTTGATGTATTTAGCTGGTGCTTCATTGATAGATATGATTAGCATGTAGTCCTGCTATATATTATATCTGAATGCATCCCCAACTACGCATTATTGCTTAAACCATTTCCCATTCTTTTAAGAAGAAATATTATGGGTTTATAATTGGATAAAAGTAAATTGCTAAATATTTTCTCACTTTTTGTGACAGCTCTGCACGAGACAGTAACTGCAGAGGTTCAACGTTTGAAGCTTGCAAATATGGAGTTTAGAGAAGAGGGTAGAACCTCTAGTGGTATTGCACAGCCAGTATCCATGAAGCATCACATGTTCCCTATGCAGCGACAGCAGCCTAATCAGATGCAACGATTATCAGTTACGTCTAAAACCTCGACTACAGCTTCAGCTGCTCCTGCCTCAGCATAGCCAATTCATGTCTGAGCATGTAGTGTTGAAGCCCAAACTTGATCGAGTGGCTAATCTGTGGTACCTAGTAATGCAGATGACTCTGTGATGGGGCTTGTTTTAGACCAATATATCATATATAGCTTTTGTGTTCATTTCGTTATATTCCTTTTAAATTACATAGAGAATAACTATATCATACATTGGATTGCTTTACTGGTATATATAAAGGTAAAATCTACAGTTTGACTTGAATTGAACCTGAGTTGTCATGCTGTGTTCTTGTTTACTGGTTTGAGTCTGTGTAGAATTTTCTGGATTTATGGGGATTAAACTGTGATGAGTTGTTTGAATCTACAACCTCTTAGGCTGATTTATATAGGCTCGACCTGGCATGGTATTTAACTTCTTCACTGGCATAGTTGGTTGCAACAGATGTGAACTGGAATACTAAAGTTTTTCTCTATTTACTAATCTATGTTTTTTTTTGATGATCTGCTAGAGGTCAAGAATTTCTATTGTCCTTAATTGCTCGTAGAATCTAGACGGCGCATGTGAGCCATTATGTTCAAATGGCTTGTGGACCTTGAATCAGAGTGATTCTGTGACCATCTAAGATTTTACATACACACACTTACTCAGTCACTCACTCACACTCACACTCACACACACACATACATATATTCATCCATGACAGATAATGCAGGCAACAAGGTAATTGCCTATCAAATATTGTTTTACTTGTCCATCGAAGGTGAGTGTTGATTTTGCTTTCATTTTAAGAGTTTTACCCTTGAAATATTGACCATTGGAGACATTTCAGTCCATGCCACATCATCTAAGATATTGTTTGTGGCTTAGTTTCCATGGTGTGATTTCGAGCCTCATTCTAAACAGCTCATTTAGCATTTTAGCCATGATTTTAAACTTGTCAGACTCTGTCATCTTCTACTCGATATTCTTGAAGAGGCTTCTTCTTAATATTAGATGTAATGCAACCATGCTTCTGATATCAAGATGAATTTCATATCATTGTCCCAGTCCTAATGATGTGGGGTGGTGTTAAAATTACACAAACATTGCCCCTTATTCTTGCCTTCCATTTCTTTCTTCATGCCATGATGGGCTGGTCTGGACCTTGACTCAAGTGTGCTATTGACTTTACTTGGCGATGATCCAAGCATGTTTGTAAAAGAGTTAACATTTCCAGAGATGTCAATATCTAAGTTTGGGCTCAAGCAATTCACGTTCCAGTGGGGATTTTGAGTGAAAAGGAAGTTGCATTTTCTTTGTATTTTGCAATCATTGTAGCTTCTTTCATGTGACTGAGGCTCCACCATTTCTAGCATTGGATAAAAAGGTTCATTTTTTGACAACACAACTAGCCATTGTTGTGCCTAAAACGAGAGGCCTGGGGATCACCGTTAGCATTAGCCCATGCTGGCGCAGAAGCAAAGCAAGAAAAGGTATAGACGGCAGAAAAAGCATCATGAGGTCCCTGCATGAGTATGTTAGGTAACTTTAATCATTATGCTGGAGATTAGGGATTCGGCAGAAGAAGAGAAGGTGTTTAGATTTATCACTTCGTTGCTAAACAAAATTTCCATTTACAAGTAAAGTTGTATACTACATTTAGACTAGAATGATTAGCTTTAGAAAGCCCAACTGTGACAGGAAATTGCTTATAGAGGTAGTTTTTCAGCGATTTGGGCTAAAGGGAGTTTAACAGAGTTTGTTTGCTTTTTGGATGTTCTTTTCTGCATGAGGCAATTGTTGTGGTTTACCATGCAAGAAATAGAATATTAAGTGCTGTAAAATTAGGATCAAAGAGGTCTGGGGTGGGGTTAGGGCCGTCTACAGTTGCTCACTTGAGCAAAAGGAGAGAAAAGCCATACACAACTAATAGAATCTCAGTCTGTGACCAAAAAATAGTTTTAAGTTGCAGAAATCTTATAACAATATATATTTAAATATATTGTTGGCCTACCATGCCATCAATAACAATAAATTATGATTAAACTTGATTTGATTGGATCTAATTGAATTATAAAATAAGTAGATTTGATTCATATTTCAAAGTCCAAAACAAGGTTTCAGTTATGAGAAACTATTTTGAGTTAGAGTACTACCAAGCCGAGTGTAGTCAAATTAGGAAAAAAATTTCAAATTCGAGCTCGAAATATATATATATATATATATATGATACAATTTAATCCCGACGAGCTTAATTTTTCTAACTTAATTTCAGCTCGATTCAAGATTAAGATTCCTCACAATTTGCATCAATATCAATACTAAATGATTGAAGATTGTTTTATTGAAAGTTTGAGCTCCACCCGATTTGAAATCAACATTCTTTATATTTTCACGCTAGTAACAATACTATATAATTAGAGATTAATAGAAAATGCAGCTCTTAGCCCCTATCATCCCTTAGCTGTCTACCTACTCGTGTTCATAGTTTGATTGGAAGTCAATATCTACATTATTCCCAATGCTACCATAGCAAAAACATGTACAAGAGCTTAAATACAAGTGGTCCCTCTTTGCCATGTGATTGGTTGATCTAATAAGCTTTGGACTCTAATTTTCAATGAGCCACATGATGGACGTAGTGAATCCCACAAAATGCACAATCATTGGTCCCTTTTGGTAATTGTCCTAATGCATACTCTATCTTGCTTGTCATTAATCAAGGGACTAATGTAAAGTATGAATCAAGTGAAGAAATGTCTATGGTGAAAGATGAAACACAATCAAACCAATCAAATCAATTAAAAGGGACCAAAATAGTGTAGATGATGGAAGATGTGGTGAAGGAATAATATTCCTCATCATGTGGGTTCATGGAATTATTGTACTTCTTGACTTTGTTTTAGATGTCAATTCCAACCAACTAGATTAATTTCAAGAGCATAAGCAGAGTCAAATTCATGGATACTTAGGGATTCAAGTTGCAAGAGATTTTGTTTGAGTAATGTAAGATTGACGTAATTGTTAAAAAGGTATTTTCGAGATTTGATTGGAATGATATTTTGTTCGAAAAATTTAAGATTGATGTGATTGTAAAAAAAAGGGAAAAAAAGGATGAAAATAATTTGTCATTAGAACTATGTGTGTTTTTACACTTTGTTGATTAATTTTTTTTTTTTTTGTAATATTTTACTATCTAAACTACATCTTTTTTTTTTCACCTGACCACATACAAATAAATTCAGGTGGAATATTATGGAAAAACTTCGTTATATTAGTGTCAAGGGTACCCTTTTGAGGTATTATAGTCAAATTTTCTAATTTTATGAACATTAATGATCATCTCCTTGGTGTAACCTTACTAAATTGCAAAATGCAATGAACTTTTTTTAGTTTACTTTCAGGTGCATGTCTCGTGATAATTCAAATTAAAAAAAGTAGCTTTTTAATGAAGTGATAAAAAATGTCTTTAGAAAAAACTCCAGCCACTCTTGTGATGGAATATCATAAAATATTTTATTAAAATTGGTTCATGTATGGTAAGATAAAAGAAAAAATATAGTTCAAATGATAAAATATCATAAAAAAAAATGGTTGGCAAAGTAAAAAAACGCTAATAGTTTGGATGGCAAAGGATTTTTATCCCCCCTCCAAAAAAAAAAATAAGAAAAAATATATATAACTTATGTGAAAATTTAAAATTTTTTGATATTAGATGATGCTTGGAATTTTGTTTATATTAAAAATTTCAATAAATTACTAAGGATGTGTTTGGTTATACTTTGGAGAAACAATTTTGTTTTCCCAAAATGTAACCAAACATACAAAAGGTTTCCCTCTAAAATGTTAAATTAAAATTTTTAAAATATTCTCTTCTATCTTTCATTATCCTCAAAACTTCCCCATTTTCTAATATATACATACATATATTATATATATTATATATACATTTTATTATTATTCTAATAATAAAAAAATCACTCAATTTCATTTTCACACCAAAAAACCAACAAAAATGTATTAATTTTACTGTTATAGTAAAATTTGTCTTCTCCCAAAACATAAATAAGTATACATTATATTCCATAATACAAATTTCACATTTCTCAATCCCATTCCCAAAACTCATTATTCCAAAATATAAAATTCAAAACACATAATTCATATCCAAACATGACTTAATCTTAATAAATGTAATCATTGTCAACATGAATTTTTTCGTTGTTCAATTAATTTCTAGTGGAAGTCTAAGGTACGATTCATTAAATGTTATAATTTTTATTTTAGTGCCTTTTAACATATACAATGATGATAAATGCGACTGATGTTCAATGATAGTGTTGGAATAATTAACTATTGATTAATTGTCCTTTTATCTCTTTGAAAATAGAATTAAGGGGAAAAAAGAAAGAAGATTTATGTCTATATATTTTTGTTTTTTGGTTGGGGGTGGGTTATGTGGCAATAATGGATGGATCAATGGATAATGATCATTATGAAAGAGATCAAGCATAAGAGCTAATTATTGCCTATTAGTCATCTAGGATATCATTATCCATGACTTAAATATAAAATATGTAGTTTTAAGTATAAATTTTTATATTTTGTGACATCTGAACATAAAAAATTAAATTTTAAATAGTATAATGTTCGTGTAAATGCACGAATATATAATTTAAGTTAAGAATTAATATAAAATGAAAATTCTAAAATATATTGTTGAGTAAGAACATTATAAAATTTTTGAATAAAAACATAATATCATAAAAATTATTGAAAATGATTTGAATATTGTTATCAAATGGACGTGCATAAAATTTTCTCAAGGTCAATAAAGGAATTTCAGGTGAAAAATGATGAAACCAAAAATAAAGGTTAAGAAGAATGAAAAGAAACCCCTCCATCATTATTGTAATACACCACTATTAGAAGTATATGTGTATTTTCTCTTTGTTATTATTTTGAGTTGAGAAATCATGTTATCACAAAAGCCTACTTGGTTTTATTTCCATTTTCAATTTCATTAATATTATTTTTAAAATTCAAAAAATTAATTAGTAAAAATAAGTTGAAAATAAATTTGTATTTGGATAAATTGTTGAAAAAATATTGATTATGTTGTAGGTGGATAGGTTAGAAATAATTAAATGGAAATAGAAGGTATATAAGTTATTGAGAAAAGATATATATGTTATTAGAACATATATTTTGAAAATAAAAATGAAAATGATATTAAATAAAAATATATAAAAAGTGATGTGTTTCGTCTTTGAAATGGTAGAATATGTGAAAATGAAATGTGGAAACAAAACGAAATAGTTGTTGAAGGTTTTAGGAGTTGAAATATTTCTAGTGTGAAATATAAGGTAGGAGACAAATTTAAAATAATTTAATTTGAAATTTAACCAAGAATTGATAATATTTTTAATAAAATTAGTAATTGTGGCATATTTGATGCATATACTAAATTTTTTACAACATAAATAAATAAAATAAATATTTATTTTAATATAGTATTAATTTTTTAAGTAATATTTTATATTTTTATATTTTTTTAAGTAGCATTTGTATAGAATATGTGGGTTATAAATGATGGTTATTCTATAAGTTGTAATTACGAGTATTAAAGAAAAAAAAATATTTTAGGTATGTTAATAAAAACATACTAAAATAGAAATAAATATTTTATTAATAGCATCGCAGACACCCTGTAATTACTAGAGATAAGAAAAGTGCTTTTCTCCATTTATCACGAGATTAAGCCACCAACTCAAAAAGAAAAACCCGTTTTTCGTGTTTCTCGTGAACAAAGATATTTATTTTTAACACCAAGAAAATATCCATAGAAAAATACAAAATGGAAAAATTTTCCGATTGAAATAATAAATTACAAAATTCCACGTCACCCTCTCAGGGCTCAACTAGATACCTTAGGGAAAGAAAACGAGATACTCCCCAGAGTTATTATAATACACTCGGAATCCAAAGCGAAAAGTGAACTAGATTTAAGGAGAAATGTTGAGTCCGCGTTCCCAAAATGCCCATCTGGTCTGTTTCAATTTCCAACACAAGAAGAAAACTCTTCAGTAGTACCATGTGCTGTGTAGCTGTGGAGTGGTAGCCTCTGGACTCAGAAAAGTAGAATAAGAGCTCAGCATTTTAAGAGAGAGAGAGAGAGAGAGGTGATAGAAGTTTCTGGAGAGAGAAAGAGAAGAATGGGAAAATCGAATGCGTCATGCTTGAAGATCATTGCTTGTGGCAGTGATTCCGTCGACCATGACGATCTCCAAACGCCAGAAGTATATATCTATTCGTTTCTTTATTTGTAAATATAAATGTTATTCATTTTTTTTTTCTTGCTGTTATCTGTATCCAATTTTGCGTGTTTGAAGAATCTGCGGTGTGAATTGTTCTTTTTTTTGTGATTGAATTGGTGCTTCTTTGTTTGGAATCTGCATTTCTGTGTTTTGTTTTTTTGGGATGTTAGAGTTTTGAGATCATTAATGCATCTGGCTTGTGGCTTATGTTTTGAGTTGATTTGCTTCTATTTATTTTTTACTTTTTAATCATATGATAGAAAGATTCTGCTTTCTTTGGTCATTTTTCTGTGTGATGCTCAAATCCATGATAGAATCTGTGGGGGTGGCTTTAGGCGTGAATTGAACTGTTTGCTAATTTTTGGGATTACATCAGTGAATTTTATCGAGCTTGTCATGCAAATTGAAGATTAAGTGGCGGTATCTGATGTTGTAATTGGCGATTTGGTTCTGAACTTACGTCAAAATAAATGTGTTTGTAAGTGTAATGATATTTTACCCCATGGAAAATGATTAAAAAAAAAAGTGCAAATAATCACTCTAAGACGAGAAAGAGTTAATTGCCATCACTTGTGTGTACATATTTGCCTTTTCTTTTTGCTAAAATAAAGCAAATAACACCCAACTTTACTTTTTATCATTTATTGAATTTGAAATGACAAACACACCATTATATATTACAATAAAACTTTTAGTTATTCTCGTTGTCCATAATAATTCGAAATAATAGCTACTAAATATATATAAGTACATGTTTACTAATAATATCTTATTTAATTATATTTAAAATAAAAGTAATATATATTAGCACAATGAAATTCAATGTGCATATGCAATGTAATGTATATTTGGGAATTTTCTTTATATGTTATTATTAACCGCAACAGTGAATTCCGGAAAAGTTAGTAAGATTCGTAGGGTAATGGTATACCTTTTGGTGCATCCTTATGAATTGGAATCTTGCATGGATATTTTAACTTTTCTTTTCTTGATTGTATTGGCACTCTGATTCTCAACAGAGAAAGTTCAAGTGAATGCGGTTGGCTATTGCGATTGGAATGAGCATCAGTGGCTGCAGATGTGTGGATCCATTATAGTGTGGTTATCGTTCACCTTTTTTTTGGATAATGAGGATATAATAATCATTTACCTCTTTTTGTTGAAAAGGATACAATAATATCGGCTCACATTTTTTACATTTATTTGGTGTGAGAAAAGAAATCCAGGTTGTTGAACCTAAGCTATTTACCTTTATTCTGAAATAACATAAATGTTCTTGCAAATAGAAATTGATGGTTCATGCTATTGCAATCTACTCTGTAAGTTTGTCATAGTTTTTGTTTTTCTATATTGAAGGGAAACCCATTAAGAATTTAGACAAGTGTTCCACTTAACTGCTGGAAAAAGACTCCAGCAGGACACAGGATATTGTCTCTTAGAATTCTTGTTTTACTTTGACAAGAAAATGTCCTATATATAAGGTTTATTCAGAAGAATCTATATTTGGCAAAAGAAAAGGTGGAAAAACTGAAGCATGTATAACAACATAAACATGACAAGAAATGGTGTGGAAAACCAGTTTAATAGCAAAAGTCATTATTTCCCAAAACATTATTCAAAATGACTGGCCATTTAAATCACATCACAACCTCAACTTACAGAAAATGATGGTATGTTGCATATATAATCAAACTTTGACTGTGAGGGTGCTTAAGATTTTGATTAATATGAGGTGTGTTCCTCTGCAACTGAGCGAAGCTAGTGGAGATGTGTTTTGGACATCTCTCATGATCTCATCACCTATGATGTTTGTCTGTGTGAAATATATCTCACCTACACCCCTTGAAACGAGCGACATAGCAATTGTAAGAGTCTTCTGTCAAAGTACTCATGCTGAATAGTTCTATAGAGAATATGAAGGATGAATTTCTTCTTACCTATTTTGATTTGTTATTACAATCAAAGATAAGTTCACTAAGGCAATAATCGTTCCTTACGTAGTGGATGTGTGGCGCTTGATCACTACATCTCACTCCCTCTCTCTCGTATAAAGTAGGGGTAAATGAGTTGAGCTTGAGTTTGAACTTGGCAAAAATTGCAGGCTCGAGGTCAATGAGCCTTTTCTCATTGGCTTGAGTTCGAGCTTAGAACAAGGAAAAAGAGCTCTAGCTTGCGAGCTTGGTAGTAATTGAGTTTGAGCTCTAGCTTAGCTCAATTACATCGCCTGAGCAACTCTGCCATTGAATAAATATTAAATTGTTAATATATAAAAATATGCTCGTGAGTATTGGACAACTAATTAGAGTTTGAGCTTGACTCATTGCAAAGCTCAAGCTAAAAAACCTTGACTTGAGCTCAACAAGTTCGAGCTTTTTTTCATATAATTAAGCCATGGGAGTAGGCTTGACTCATCTTACACCTCTACGCAAAAGTATTGTTTTAGTTTTCTTCTTCCTTTCTTTTTTCTTTCCTCTGTCTTGTCTTTAAGGATGTAAGAAAACCATCAGTTTAGAATGCAGTCAAAAGATTAAAGTGATTTTTCTGCAAGGTTGCCCAATGAGCGATAGTGGAATTTATCAAATTCAAAGTGGATATGGGCTAGCAAATGTTCCGATATGATCAATATATTGAACGGGTATTGAATAGTTATGGCCATGCTGATTGAGAATTGTATTTTTGTCAATAGTTGCTAGCATTGAATGAGGTTGTGAAGCCTGTTTGTTGGCTTGAAGCTCTTCCTTTGCCTTTTTCTAACTGACCGGCTGTTAAGCGTATAGTTCCTTCATAATTGACTATTGTCACTCTATTTGAATATTTCAGTAAATAGTTCTACAAACAATTAACAACCGATGAAGAAGAAGAAATCTAGAACATAACTAGGTGCAGCTAACCAACTTCTGGATATACAGATTTTGATGGGGCTCCATCTCAAATTTTATTTTTAACTACATAATGTGGTTTTCTTATATTGTTTCAAAGGAAATTAAACTCTAAACTAGATGTTTTGTGTATCATATCAAAAAAGACAAAAGAACACTAAATGTTATACATAGTTGTTCAAATGCTTTGGCAGGAGCGAAAACAAATGTCATCTAGGTGATGCAGTCACTTATGCATCACCTAAACAGTATGTTGAAAATATTTTAAGTCTGATGAATATATAAGAAAACAATTATGAAAGTTAAGTGTTTGCTACCGTAATTTATTTTCTCGAAGTATTTCCTCATTTCACTTTTCCTTCTCATATCTATATTGTACATGTACGGTAATGCTTAAAATTTTTATGCTTGTCATTTTATATCTTTCTGATAATCCTTACAAGAAAATAGTATCTAGAAGAATATAGCTGCATAAATCGTTCTTAATAATGTATATTTACGGAAATAGATGTCAGTACCTGCAGTTTGACCCAAATTTGGTTGTGCCTTGAATTAACTAATCACTACCTAAAATTTCTTAATATTTTTATATACAATTGGTATGCCATGCCATGGGTTCTGTTAATAAGGTCATATTTCAAAATGATGTCATTTAGCCATAATTCATATGTCTTTGTTACGTCTCATACATCATGGTAAGTTGTAGAACGATATCTACAATTTAATAAATCAGAAGTGAACTGTCTTCTCTGAACAGCTTTTTTGTGCTGATTTTGTTTATAATCAAGTCCAGTTTATTGCATGCTCGGTATCAGTTTTTAAGAACTATATAAATTTTAATTATTAACCCAGTAGGATGAACTGAATTCACTTTCTGCTGTACTTTCTTCTTCTGTACGCTTGTTATTGGTCTGAGGGGAGCTGGGTGTTGCATTTACTCAACCTTTATTCAGGGAAACTAATTGTTATTTGTGTTAAATGATTAAATGTCTGAGCTATTAAAATTTTTGTCTGAGAATTTCTAACCTAGGCTCCAACGTATTGATGGAATAACAAATATTAAAAATCTAGCTGGCTTGTCTAAGATTATGCATTCCTGGTCACATTTACTTACTTTACATACCTGTCTTAAAGTCTGAGGTTGCCGGTTTAGTTTGGTACAGGCGCAATTGTTACTCTATTAAGATTTATTATCAAACAAGGTACCTGATTAAGAAAATGGCAAAAAGGACTTCCCTTTTAACAGACCTCCTGGTAGACCTGCTACTCCTCTATACCTTATCAAATAGGCAGGTTGGTATAGCGTTGTGCCGTGTATTGATACAGGCATACACTGCTTAGAATTTCTATGCTGTGTGATTTTCCACCTGTTATCTGTTTCTCCTTGCCAGCCAATATCTGCTGGTTGTCAATCCATGTATTTTTCTTTTCATGATACCCTTACTTTTACTACCAGAGATCCAAGTAAAATGTAGTGCAAGGTTTTGCACAGAGTTTGCGATCCAAATATTTTTGGTTTGAATATTCTTCTAGGTGCAGTTTTGTTTGTGCCCTATGAGCACAACTCATTACTATTATGCAGAAGTTATTCGTTCGACAAACAGAGATAGAGACCTTTGTGCATCCAACAAATACCTAGTTGCTAAATGATCAGGATCTAGTTATGCTTCCAATTATCTAGCTTTAATTTCTGCATGCATTTGCAATGATGGTGACTTATATGCATGCATCTAATTTAATAGGTATGATTTTCGGAAGCTCTGAGTAAGCTCTTGATATACGGGATTAGGTCACAAGCATTTATAGTTTGAGAAAATGCTTGTTTCATTCTTAGCTGATCTTTTTGGACTTATTTGCAGAGCAAGGCTTCAAGTGATCAGCGTGGATGGAGTTTCCGGAAAAGATCTTCTAGACACCGAGTGTTGAGTAACACTGTAATCTTAGAGGCACCTTCCCCTGTAAACAAACAAAGCCCGGAATCCACTGCCGCCAACATCCAGTCACTGCCTAGCTTGACCGTCCCAGAGAAGACCTCTGTAATTCAGTGGACTGCAGGGAAGACCGAGTTGTCTGCTCATACGGAACCAACGTTGTCAGAAGTAACAGATGCCAGAGAATGTGACTTTAGAGCAGATGCAACACTTGATGAGTCCAGTATCATTATAATCCAGGCTGCTATCAGGGGATATCTTGTAGGTTTCCAAAAAATGTTATCATTCTTCCTTTCACTTAATTAGATGCAGTTACATGATATTCTTGTTCTGTTGCCAGGGCCAAAGAGCACTTCTGAAGCAGAAGAATATAATTAAATTGCAAGCTGCTGTACGTGGACATTTAGTTCGAAGGCAGGCTATTGGAACTCTTCGGTGTGTTCAAGCCATTGTCAAAATGCAAGCTCTTGTACGAGCACGCCAGGCCTGTCGACTTGTACAAGGGTCAAGTGACTTCGAGAAGCAAAATGAAAACTCTGGAAAGGACAATCTCAATCAGACACTCTTGGTAAGAGCATTATTAACTCGATAATTTCCAACATTCTACTCTGACCTCCAATCCCCACTCCATGATTAGATTGTTTGATTTTGAACTTTTTTCTTTGTAAAGTGGGAAGCTTTCTTCCTCTCAATTGTGTCGGCAGATTCCGCATTTCAGATTTCAGTTTTAAAATAAATTTCATAGATGATGTTTTAACAGGGTATTTAATGCTCAGTGAGTCCCGAAGTTTCAGATCAGCTGTCAAATGATGCATTGATATTCTACGAGTCCCAAGGCTGACGAGTACTAGGGCAATGATAATGATTTTGAATTTTTATGTGTTTTAAATTTTTATTGCTACCCAAATTTCCTTTGAAGGATAACTAATATGTAATATTTTTGTGCTTAGGTTTTTAGTGCGCTTCATTTTCTTCCTCTCTGACAAACTAGATTTCTGTTGCTTATGGATTTGAGTGCTACTATCATAATATACTATCAGAGAGGATCATATAGTGTGTATTTTGATATTTTCTGGGCAGTTAATTTTTCTATCTGATATCTTTTGTCCCCATCTCTTTATTTCAGAAGAGCAAAAGAGAATTCAAAACAAATGGCACATTCACTTATGCTTCCACTGAGAAGCTACTTAGCAATAAATTTGCTTGTCAGGTAAATGGACATGGATGGTATGCTTTTAGATTCTGGTTGTATATTTACCATTTTATTTGATACCATAGGACTGGATAAATAAAAGACCCTGACGTGTTTAATGGTTTCTAATTTAAGCTCATGGAAACAACACCAAGGACCAAACCTATCAACATCAGATGTGACCCCTCAAAATCTGACTCAGCCTGGAAATGGCTTGAGAGATGGATGTCAGTTTCATCATTTAGCGACAAAGAGCCACAGGAATCTGGACCAGCTGCGGTGCAGCATGAGAAGGAAAACCTTGGACATTCTGATGGCAAAGGAAACATTTTATTTCCATCTGAATCCTATTCTGAGTCAAAAGATTTCAAGTCTTCTGTTGGAGCATCAGGTGAAACATCTGAAAATGATGACAATTTGATCACTTATGATGCCGCCAACTTAGAACTCCATGCATGCTCATCAGTCTCACCTTCATTGAGTCATCCTAAGTTGCAGAACAATGATGAATCAAATTCAAGGTGTGATGTGACAGGATCTGGTCCTATTCAGATGAAAGAAAAAGAATTTGTACCAAAGATGGAAGGGAAATCTCCTGTAGATCAGGAGGAAATAGGAAATGAACAGGGTATGACCGATTCGAAAAAGTTGTCAATCGAGCAATCTGAAACTGAGGCGAAAAAGTTTTCAAGGAAGGCAAGTAATCCTGCCTTTATTGCTGCCCGGTCAAAATTCAAAGAACTGAGTTCAGCTGCCACTTCTGGAAAATCAACCACTTTATCCAGTGGTGATCTGGGAGTTGAATCAAGTAATAAGGTTTCTTCCTCTACCAATCAACCATTCAGGTCTAAGGAGACTGAATTGGATGAGACTACCATTTCCAATGCTTCGGCAGTACCAATTGCTGGCTCTGAATGTGGTACTGAACTTTCCATTTCTTCTACCCTCGATTCACCAGATAGGTCTGATGCTGGAGCCAATGAACTTGAACAGGAACAAAAAATATCTGATCTGATTGACCATCCAAGAAGCAGAGAGGATTTAGGACTTGAAACTACTAGTAAAACAAGCATATTGGGAACTGAATTATCATATGCCAACATAAATCAGTTGGAGAGATATGAAAGTGTTGACTCAGCTGCTGGTGAGTGTGTTAATTCTGTGATTGCTACAGACTCACTGATGCTTGAGAAGAAGCCAGAAGCAGATAAAGGTGTGTACACGTCATCACCTGAAGCATCTCCAAGAAGCCATATGACTGGCCCGGAATCTCAAGCAACACCTTCTAGTGATGTGTCTGTCAAACCCAGGAAGGGCAGAGGTGAAAACAGTGATTTGAAAAGCAAGAATAGGTCTTCATCAGCCGATAAAAGACTCCCCAATCATGATCCCCCTTCACGAAGTAGCTTAGAGCAGTTGCAGAAGGAGCATAAAACTGGAAAGAGGCGAAGCTCCATAGGTTCAGCAAAACCTGAACATGTTAATCAAGAACCAAGAGACAGTAGTAGCAGTAATTCTCTACCAAGTTACATGCAAGCAACTGAATCAGCAAGGGCTAAAGCACTATCAAATGGATCCCCAAGGTCAAGTCCAGATATGCAAGACAAGGATATCTACATAAAAAATAGGCACTCCCTAACCGGTATGGATGGAAGGCAAGGATCTCCTCGTGTTCACCGCACTCTGTCTCAGGCACAAGAGAATGCAAAAGGAAATGGAATCCATTCCCCACAAGGTACTGTCTAAACATTTGTCCCTACCATTTTAAATTTGTTTCTAGAAGTTCATGCCCAATTTGCATTGAACCAAGTATTCGTGCTCGATAACTTTCTCTTGCTGAAGTTATTATTGGTTTAGATGATTGAGAATTTGAACTAATTTCGAGGGAAACGACTTTATGAGCTAGATGTTATATTAATATGTTTCTGATATTTCCTTTTCATTTATCCACACTCACACCAAGAGTTCATAGATTCAAACTTCTAACCTCACACCTTTATGTGTTGAGACTTGTGCCACTGAGCCAAATGGCCACTTGACAATGTGTTTGTGATATTATGCATGCCTTTGCTTATTTCTTGGATTCTATATGTGTTCTCTTATTTCTGGGTTTCTACTTGATTCAGAACGGAAGTGGCGACGGTAATCTTGCTACTGAAGCTGATGATATTCAATTGGTCCCAGATGGGTATTTTGCTCTTTCGGCTTCTTTGTGGATTCTGTTGGATGGTTTGCATGCAGAAAGTGAACGAGCTATGCATCGATCAGTACTGTATCGTTTTCTTCTTTTGGGGAGAGATGTAAAGACTCTGAAGCTGCATGTAAATTGCCATATTGTTATTTCTTGTATGTTGTTTTATTTTAGACTCAGAAACTTAACTTTTTTCCCCCCAACAGCTTGATTGTGAGTTAAACTTCGTATTTCGCTGGCTAATGTTATTTGCCTTCAGTCGTCTCACTTCGACTTTGGAGATGTAAATGGAGGTCTGTTCTTCAGGAGCGCAAGTGTGCCTTTCAAAAAGGGATCTGAACACAATTTTAGTGGGTAATATAGACACCTGTGGATTGATATGGAATTTCATGCATTATTTAACTTTACACGTAATTTTAACGCATAATGTTGAGAAATCGTACCAAAATTTTGGGAATGTTTGGTTATATTTCTTCATAATGAAAAAATATAACTAAACGTATTCTTATTTTCACTCTAAAACTTCCATTTTCTAGTTCATGCTAACACATATTATATCTTATATTATTATTTTAACAAAAAAATCATTAAATTTCATTTTCACTCCTTAAAAACTGAACAAAAAAAATATTGATTTAATTATTATAATAAAAAATATATTTTTCAAAATATAAATAAATATAGCAAAATATAATTTTTCATATTTTTAATAATTTATTTTTTCAAAATATATAATAAAATCATGCAAAAAAATATAACCAAACATTACCTCTGTCTTTTCAACTTTCATGGAAACGCCGCCGACAATAGTATTTGGAGTTAAATAGTTAACGAGTGTCACATTATTGGTTTTCTATGGGAAAATTGAACAACTGAACAATGGAATATCAGAAAACAAGTCCGGGGTAAGGTATTAATAATATTATTTCTTGATTTCGTTTTTAAATAGTGTTCTTCAATTTAAATTATTTAATTTCACAATTAACAATTATATTAGCATATGGTTAGTAAATTAGTGAGCAGACAAATTAGTATAAACTCTCTAGTATATTGTATAACTGCTTCCTGAAACTGATTTAACGTACACTGATATTGCATAAATAATAATAATAATAATAAAAAGTTAATTTAGTACCTATGTAATGTATATATGTAGATATATTGTTAAGTTATATTAATTAGTAGAGCAATATTGCATTTGTATTTAATGTGTGAAGTTAGTTTAGAATTTAGGGGTGTAAATGAGTCAAGCTCGACAAAAATTATAAGTTCAAGCTCAAGTTTGATGAGCTTACTTTTAAGGGCTCAAACTTGAGCTCAGCTCAGTAGAAAATTTTAAATTAAATAAAATATTAATTATTAATATATCATAATTATTTAATTACACATAATAAATATTTAAATTTTGAAAAAAAGTATATTATTGATATATATATATATATATTAATTATTTAATTAATATATAAAAAATATTTAAAAATAAAAAAGCTCATGAGTTGGAACAATTAAAGTAAAGTTCAAGTTCGGCTCATGTTAAAATTCGAGTTCGAGAAGCTCAAGTTTGAGGTGAGCTATAATCGAACAATCTCATGAAACTTGTGAGTCGGCTCGATTTATCTTATACCCCTAACTGAGATTCAGATAAAATCTATTTGGATATATAAACTAAATAAAAAACGATTGATTGTCTAGTTACTAATTGATAATAGCTATCCCATTGCTAATCAAAATATCAAATATCTTTTGTTGGGTAATTAATTGGGCGAAGTGGCACCTTTCTTACACACATTTATATTATGTTATACATATTTATTAAAGTTTGAATTTTGAATTTTATACATATGGAGCAAGGCCTTGACACTCAGACAAAAAATTTAATATTTTTTAAAATGTAAAATTTGATATTTGAATTTTAATAAATTTTATTTATGTTAGTATGTATAAATAAAAAAATATCAAGCATCTTTTGATAATTAGTGTAAGATAAATAAATAAATAATCAAAAACCGCCGTTTACATTCGATTTCCTTTGTCCATTTTATTTTTCCTCCCCAGTCCTTTCTTCTGTCAGTTCTCTCTTCACTCACATTTTCTCCTTCTATTTCTCTCACCGGTGCGCCGCCGTCGCACCAATTTGCAGCTATACTGGTGACTATTGGAGAGTTGCGGAACCTAGAAGAGTTTACTTTGGCTGCAGATGTTATTGGTTTAGGTAAAATCTTCAGTAAAAATCCTTAATTTCTTCTTGCGTCTCTATTTTTTCCGTTCAATTTAGCTGTCAATCTTTGTATATTTCGGAAAAAAGTAATTCAGAGCAGTACGCAATTCAACCAATAAGTAAAGGAAGATGAATTTCTATGTAATTTGTGACAGGAGCAAACTGGAAATTGATGGCTTTAAATGAACAATGAATAGAAAGGGATTTTCATACGCGAAAATGCAGCTATTTTACTATTGCAAGTTGTTTGATACTAGTGAAGATCATGCTATACGTTCACCAACTGGAAAATGGCCGAATGATGAAAGGTGAATGCGTAAATGAAGTAAATTTATCGTTGTGGAAGTTCAAAGCATTGTCCTGCTAGTTAGCATTGACAATTTGACATAAGTAAAAGGACTTGCTCTAAGTCTTGTAATGAATTTAAGGATTTTTAGATAAGTTAGAATATAACTCCTCATTGACCTAGTCCATAAATTGTTTAAGTATATTATATTTTAGTATTAGGCGTAGCTGAGGAGCTGTGTCCAATTGTTGCTGAAGTAAGGATTTCAAGATGGTCTGACGGGTGTATATTTGCGGGTAGAAAGCAAGATTTGGACTTGATGCCAAACTGGGAAAGCAAAGAACAGTTTCAAATTTGAGAAAAGAACGCTGGAATATGCCAGTAAAATGATAAGGGAAATTATTTTATGTTGATGTTATTGTCTTTAGGACACTGACCATGATTGTGCCATTAATGAGAGGCATTATCTAGCATGCACTCAAAAAATGACGAAAATGCTCTAACTGATTCTATTTGGACTGATGAAGAAAGACAGTGGCTGTCACTGATTTATCTTGTCTGAAGAATTGACTGGTGCTGTAGATTGGATAAGAATGATTACAATCTTTAAATTTCACTTGCCTATATTACTTTCATTAACCATTCCCTCAAGTGAAAAAAAAAAAAGATATCAACACCATTACTGAATTAATCTAGTGCCAAGTTGAATAAGTATAGGATGAATATCCTCAACTTGTGGCTTTTTTTTTTCCACGTTTATTGATATTTTTAATGATATGCCTCCTATCAACAAAATGATCTTTTCTCCTAGGCAAGTCATTTGAGATCCTCTTGTCTCTGTCTAACTGCTGTTTTTCTACATGAAGATTGATGGTTCTTTTCCTGTTTCAAGGGGGGTTTGTGGCTGAGAGTGGAGTTTGATCAAGGAATTTTACTCAGAAACAGAAAGAGGGCAATGGCTATTCTGCTCCATTAGTCCTCTGAATGTAAGATTCTATGGATATGACCTGGAATTTGTCAGCTGCCTGTTAGAGTTATGGTGAAGAGATCAAACCTTAGGCTATATATTTTTCAAAAGCTACACTCATTGCCCAAGACTCTTAATGTTTCGTTTTATGCCTATCAGAGTAATGGAAGTTTCATCAGCACTAATAATGATAGTTATGAAACAGAATCTGAAAATGAATGGGAGAGGTTGCTTAAACCTTTTGATCTTGAAGAGCTCCAGAAGTCACTCAATAAAATTTCTCCTTTTCAGTTAAATAAATTGCTACAGCTCCCACTGGATGTGTCGACGTCAATGGAGTTGTTCCAATGGGCTGGTGGCCAGACGGGCTATCGTCATTCTTTTGATGTGTACTATACTCTCATTGATAAAGTCGGGGCTCTGAAGGAGTTTAAGATCATTGATGGATTGTTGTTGCAGATGAAAGCAGAAGGAATAGTTTTAACGGAGTCCATTTTTATTATGATCATGAGGCACTATGGAAGAGCTGGTTTGCCTGGTCAAGCGGTTAGGTTGCTTTTTGATATGAGGAGTACCTTTTCTTGTGAACCCACATTTAAATCTTACAATGTTGTTTTGGATGTTTTGTTAGCTGGTAATTGTCCCAAAGTGGCCCCAAATGTTATTTATGAGATGTTGAGCAAGGGCATCTCTCCTACTGTTTTTACTTTTGGTAGAGTAATGAAAGCATTTTGTATGGTGAATGAGGTTGATTCTGCATGTTCCCTCCTCAGAGACATGACAAAGCACGGGTGCGTACCAAATTCAATAGTTTATCAGACACTTATACATGCACTTTCATGTGCTAATAGAGTGGATGATGCTTTAAAGCTGTTGGAGGAGATGTTTCTGATGGGTTGTACGCCAGATGTAAATACATTTAATGATGTCATAATTGGCCTGTGCCGTGTTGATCGTATTCATGAGGCTGCCAAACTGGTTGATCGGATGCTTGTTCGTGGTTTTGCTCCTGATGCTATGACTTATGGAGTTTTAATGAAAGGGCTATGCAAAACAGGTCAAGTAGACCAAGCAAGCTTGCTGCTGAAGAAAGTACCAAATCCTAATATTATCTTATTTAATACTTTGATTCATGGGTATATAACAAATGGCCGATTTGAAGAAGCAAAAGCTGTGTTGGATGAGATCATGGTAAGTACTGATTACCAACTGGATATTTATACTTATAACATTCTCATTCATGGGTTTTGCAAGAAGGGATTGTTATCCTCTGCTCATCAAATAGTAGATGAGCTGCCACTCAAGGGTTGCAAACCAAATGTGATAACCTACACCATTTTGATTGATGGTTACTGTAAGAAAGGCTGGCTAAAGGAAGCTGAAGGCATCATAGATGAGATGTCACATAAAGGTATTTGCCTAAATACAGTGGGATATAATTGTCTAATCTCTGCTCTATGCAAGGTTGGACAGGTAAAAGAGGCAATGGAGCTGTTTCAAAACATGCCAAGGAATGGATGTAAAGCTGACATTTTTACTTTCAATTCCTTGATATATGGGCTAACCAAAATTGATAAGATGGAAGAGGCTCTGTGCATGTATAGAGATATGTACCTAGATGGAGTCATTGCTAATACTGTAACCTACAACACATTGATTCATGCTTTCCTGAGGAAAAGGGCAACCCAAGAAGCATTTAAACTTGTAAATGATATGCTATTCAGAGGATGTCTTCTTGATGAGTTCACTTACACTGGTCTTATAAAAGCACTTTGTGAAGATGGGGCTATTGAAAAAGCCTTGGGCCTCTTTGAAGAAATGATGGCAAAGGGACTGAGAGCTAATAACTTATCTTGCAATATATTGATCAGAAGTTTATGTAGAGCTCGTAGGATACAAAAGGCACTTGAGTTTCTGAGGGAGATGATTTACCGAGGACTGAAGCCTGATATAGTCACCTTTAACAACCTTATAAGTGGCCTATGCAAGATGCAACGGATCCAGGAGGCTTATAACTTATTCGAAAAATTAAGAAGTGAAGGCGTCTGTCCAGATGCCATCACTTATAACACCTTGATTGGTTCTTACTGTAAAGCAGGCTTGTTTGAGGAAGCCTATGCACTTCTAGATAGAGGAGTTGCCAGTCGGTTGATACCGAATACTGTAACTTGGCACATACTGGTTACCAATCTGTTGAAAAGACCAATGAGGAGGGTTGAGAATTTAGCAGATTTCAATTGAGATGGAAGTGTTGATTCTGGAAGTGCCATATAATTTATATTCTTGGCTTGAAATCAAACAGAAATTGCTCTGGGAGGCATGGAGCAATTTTGTAAGTTCTGAAACTGTTGCCTGTCTTGCTTATTTTATGATCATATTTTTGTTTATTAAGCGTATGATTTGCTTTAATTACGCAGGCTAAATCCTCAAGTAACATGGAGCAACTCATCACTGATTGTCCGAACTACATGTCACCAGAATGTTACAGACTGTCAAATCATTTCCAGTTGCTGTATGCTTGAGGTATGGATTTCTTGTATGTTTAGTTGTTTTATTGGTGGAAAGGAGCCCAAAATTGTGGGTGAATTCTTTGTTGAAAGTGCAGAAGTCATTTTGACACCAGCTGATCATATGCGCACAAATTAACTGTAAAAATCAACAGTTGATTTTTCTTACTGTGGTTCGGTGTAATGAATCACTCCTCATACTGAAGTTATGACGTTAATGCATCAACACAATACTGTGTTTGTCCACAAAAGCAATAGAACCAATGATCCTAATGTATTTTTTTAGTGACTGCTGCATATTGAGATATCACAACATCATTTATTTTATTTTCTCACCAACATTGAGAGCTTGTGTATTTGAGCGGGGAGTGACCATATTTGTCCTAATATATAGGGTTGGCAGAAGTTCCAAGTATTCTTAACAATGTCTTGCTCTTCGAAGACTGTCTTACACACAAGGTTAAAATAGTTGTCTTTGTCATGCTACCAGGTTTTGTTGAACACTAATCTTAATACTAAGGATTATGATGCTATCCCAGGTGGACGGCAGCACCTGCGGGGGGACTATTCTGATTTCAATTTATATTCTTCAACTTTCAGGGATGAAGGCCTGGAAAGAAAATTCATCTCCTACAGTATCAGATACATATTGACATGGTCATTGAAACAACATGATGTTAGGAGCTGTAGCAAGGGTGAAACTCGGCTGAAACTATGATGGGAACAAAGCTACTCATTCCTGTTGGTGTGCCCCTTTGGAACCAAGAAATCATGTAATTAGTGTTTCAATAGATCCAACAGACCCTTATCCAATGTAATAGAAAATTGGGCTTTGAATGCCCACATTGGACTACGAATATGGATTCAACATCTGGGAATGGGCCTTTGATTCCAACTTCTTATAAATTGCCCCATGGCCCATTGTATTCTTATATATTATGAAAGCAAAAAAATGAAAAGAAAAGGCAACAATAACTATGGTAATGTTTGGTTATAAATTGTATGTTTTGGATTATGTGTTTTGGGATAATGAGTTTTGAAAGTGGGGTCGGAGAATGTGAAGTTGTATTGAGGAATTTGATGAATGGTTGTCTATATTTTGGGAAATAGTTAGAAAATTATTTTGAAAATTTTTAATATGTTTGTTTATATTTTTTAGGAGATAATTTTTATTGTACCCGTCAATCAATGCTTTTTTGTTGGATTTTTGGGATGAAAATAAAATTGAGAGATTTTTTTAATTATTAGAATAATAATAAAATATGTATGATATATATATGTATAATATGTATATATATTTTAAAAATGGAGAAGTTTTGAGAATAATAAAAGATAGAAGAGGGCATTTTGAAAAATTTAATTTGACATTTTGGAGGAAATTTTTTGTATGTTTGTTTTGTCAAAATGTAACCAAACATAACCATATATTGTTGTAGTGAAACGAAGGAATAATTGCATATGTACTCTATTTCTATTTTTTATTTCATCATATTTGTCATTTAATTTAAGAAACTTATAGATCTTTTATTCTTTTTTGAATAGAATTAGTTATTAAAGATAGAAAAAAAATTAAAGGAAAAACTTATCAATCAAAGAATTCTAATAATTAGGAAAAGTGACGTGCACTGGGGGTTTGAGATAAGGGAAATTTGCAAATACAATGAGGTGGTTTTCGTGTTATCAAAATTAAACGGAACAAATGATTTTCTTAGTAATAGGAAATGATGGAAATTTAAAGCAACCATTAATGAAAATTTTAGTTTGATTGATTTTTTAGATATAAAAAAATTTAAGTTAATTTTCATTAAAATTTGCTTCATATATACAATAAGAATATAATATTACTACTCAATTGATCGAATGACATCACCTGTGAATTTTTAGATATGGTATTTGAATGATTTGTGGTATCTAAATGAATTTGGGATAGACGTACTTATGGAAAATAATAATAATAAAAATAAATTAAAAAATATAATAAAAATCTGTACTATTATAAAAAGGAAGCTATGTTTGTGTTTAAAATGAAAGTTATGATATCAAATTTAAATATACCGAATTTGTCCTTCTACTTATTCAATATTCTATAAACAATTAAATATACAAATAATCATTATTTATTTAAAAATTTTCACTATTTACTTATTTTAACTAATTTAAATTCTAATATTGAATTATAAAAATTTTACTTTAAGTGAGTTATATCTTCTTGATTATAAGTATGTTTTTGTGACACATTATAATTTTTGGTATAATAAATATAAAAATATATATAAACAATATGATTAATTAAAAGTATTTTATACCCACAAGAATTGTTCATTACGTGTAAATGACTGCTAGTATAATAAATAAAAATTGATAATTACTTGTCAAAGAGGTGTTATCCCAATAGGCAAAGGCGGAACTCTATATAAAGAAAGCAACGGGAGACAAAAAGATTAAATTATTCCTAGCGAAGCTGAAGGTGAAAAGGGCAAAACCAAAAAGAAAAAGAGGATCTAGGGTTTCTTTGGATTTCCGCCTTCTTTCTCTTCCACTCTCTCGATACCAATTCACTCAATTGAAGAAGAGATCACCTAAAATAAATCAGAAATTTGTTTTTTTTAAAGAGTGTGCGATACCGGAAGTTGGCGATTTGATTGCTAAAAAGCGATTGAATTTTTAAGATATATCTATATATTTGAGAATCCAATCGAATTGAATTTATTTGATTTGTAAATATGGGAGGATCGCAGAAATCAAAAAGGGTTACTTGGGCTTCAGATGTTAATCTTTGTCAGGTAAATCTTTATAGAAATCCTTAATTTTTTTTGATTTTGTTGAGTAATTCCCGTAACCAGTTGTAAATAACAGTTCTGAGTAAGTGTAAAAGGATTAAGTTCGCAGAATAATTAATACAATGAATGGTTAAACGCAAATGTCTCATCTAGGTTTCGGATTGGGCATTGCAATGCGATCCCGTGAAGAAGCTAACTGGATAAATTGATCACTATTGATCTGGAATGATTAATTAATAGGACGTTATTTGATTTTAATTGGACCGTGGAAGTTGAAATAGGTTTTTTACATGGGGTATTATTTGATTTTAAATGGACCGTGGAAATTGAAAGAATTTTCTTATGCACAGCGCAGCATGTTTTCACAACTTCAAATTGACAGCTAATGGTAATAACTAATTCAAAGATTGCAAGCGGAAAAGGCAGAAAGGCAAATGCACAAATATTATCAGTATGTAGTGTTTATAAAAGTAAATGGGCTTGCTTATATGTGTCTCTTAATGAATATAAAGTGAGTTTCTAGCTTGTTGACAAATTGTATTAGTGAACGGAAAACAGATGGAATAAGCAGTAGAACAACACAAACATTATGATGTTATGGTCAATGAATCATGGTTTTGGCAGTCTTGAAATTGATGGAGATAATCAAACAATTTGAAGTAAATCGAAAGGCTTTTCTCTTGTTTCTTTTATGACTATAAATTATGAAGTCTTGCTGTATCAAACTTTACACAATAGAGAATTATAAGATAAGTACCCTCGTTACCAGCTCTACCTTCTGGAGGAATAGTGCGATAGAATTGGTTGCCACATATACTCCGGCATCTAAATATAAGGATCACAGCTATATATCAAATTTCCATGAATTTCAGTAGGATTATTGCCTCCCTTTGGTTGTACACCAGAGAAATGGAAAATCAGTGAAGGGAACCTTTTAGGGAATGTACGAATGTAAAACAAGGGGTTTACCAGGTTTAAAGAAAGTGTCTGGTCATTCTTTTATTGAGAAGTGTTACAAGTTTTTGTCTTGAGGTATTTCAGAAATTTGGTGTCAACCTGCGAAAGCAAGGAAAAAAATTGAAAAGGCGATGAAAGTAGGGATACTGGTTGAGAAAACAATCAAGAAAATTCATTTGGTTGACATGTACTTAAAGAAATTCAAATGATTGCCTCACTAATGAGAATCTAGATCTCAGGGACAAAGATTATAGTTCTACTGATCTGTCTGATTTCACCTGTGGGTTGATGCAGCTGTTTAAATGAAGATGATTGCTCTCTGTCATTCTTCTTTGCTAAGATTAGAGACGTATTAGTCCCTTCAGTAACAGAACCAATTTCAGAACCATTACTGGTTTAATATGAAGTAGGTACCCTATCTGGATATAGTTTAGGGCATGGTATGGTTGGTGAATTCAGAAAGCTCTTTGGTTCTTGTTTACTTGCTCTTCTATTTTTGTTTTTCAAAATTTTCAATCAGTGGAATTTGAGATCTATAGCGTGAAAGGTAAATATTGCGTGCAAGTGTTGTCTGCTTATAATTCTAGAGTGGCCATAGTTCTTTCGTTGATTAGGTGTATTTTGAGTTTGATGATATATTGATTTGCCTGGCCTCTAAAACCAGAGAACATAGAACTCTCTTGAAGAATTGCCCATTTACATGGTTATATTATGGGCCTTTTCTGATGCTGACTATGTGTTTGTCTTGTGTCGCAAGGCAGTTGCAGCATAATTTCATTGTTAATTGCCATGAATGTGGTGCTGCTCTATCTGATGCATGCAAGATGATATGACCACTGACTGCTCTCCATTGTATCTTCTTAAATCAAAGAACCATATCTTAGCCAATGATTCTTTTAAGGTCTAAGATAAGGATCTCATAGTCTTTGAACCTATTATGTGCTAAGGGGCACTTCAAGTGTGGTTGTAAGTTGTTATGTGATTATTAATTTATTTCTTAGTTGTCCGGTGGGAATTAGTATGTAATCCATTGGCAACCATAGCTTCAAATTTTAGTTTATAGCTTTCTACCAAAATTGTTGGGATATTGGACCTGTTTCATCAGAAAGACTTTATTGTACATGACATAATTAAGATTCCAGGCATTTGAATAAGTTTCAATTGTTTTAATTTAGACAAAGCTTCATCTCACCCCCCTAACTCTCCCCTCCCTTCAAAATTATATTTCTGCCGTTTTTCTTTTGGTTGCTGTTGTATTATGAACTGTATATTTGCTCTTGATTTCTGTGGGATAAATCTTGTCTCATCCCCATATAGGATATTTTGAGTCATCTTGGTTTCCCTGCTTGAGTGAAATTTTAGTATTTGTTTTTGTGGTAATAATGTCAGGGGGCTTTTGATGTTCCCCAGCAGAGTGCATTGGAGCCATTAAGTTTTCATCTATTTTCACTTTGTACATTTTCACTTCTTTTGCTATTTCATTTTAACTTTGAAAATTAATAAATTCGTTACCTGGTGTATATGTTGTAAGCCTCATAATGTAAGCTTGCAAGTCACTACAACTAAAGTGTGCGCCCTCCTTTATATTGTTAACAAATTGCTCCTTCGTCTCTTTTGTTCTTTTAGGTGGTCATTTTTACTAAAATTTCCTCTTGTTTCTTAAAGTGAATATCTGTTGAAGTTTCTAATTTCCTATAATATTTCTCTGTAAGTTGGAGCGGGTGAGGGTTTTTCCATCAATTACATGACTACCTCGACAAAGTCGGGTATTCTGAAGAAGATAAGTAAAAAACACAAGATGACAATGTTGATGCTCCTGCTTAACTTTCTGGGCCAAGTCAAACAAGAGTAACAAAGTAGGATAAGAAAATAATCTGGCTGAGCATATATAGCAACTTCTGATAGGTGATTTGGTTAAAGTCAGTCAAACTTGCTCTGTTGTTTACTCTTTTTCATTCTGCATGAATATGTGCAGGTAACAGGCTTCCGTTTTCACATCATTTTTATCCAAATTTGTGATTGTAAAGTTGAGAAAGTGATGATTTAATAAATTTTGCCTTTTCTTTTCCCTTTTTTTTTTCTTCCAGTTTTCTCTTCTACACAACCACATTCTCTCTTTGGAGTTGGAGTGTAAAGGAGATTGTAATTTTCCGTGATAGGTTGTCTTTAAGAAAATGAATGAGCCTATTATGTTCCTCGTAGCTGCATGAATTCTAGTTACTTCTGTTTTCTATTCTGTCTTTCTTGTCGTTTTTTTATCCTTTGTAACTCTTTTTATTTTTTTTTATTTTATTTTTTCTTTTCGCATGTGTGCACATATGCATGTGGGCTGATTACAAGCCTATCGTTTTGTTTGTTGAAACTAGTATTGCCAAATCTATCTTCTTATTTTTCAAGTAGGCAGTAGAATATATCTCAAGTTAAGATTCCAAGGTTAATCATATATTACTCAATAATTATATCAGTAGATTGACTCACAGATTTACTTTTTACGGAGTCAGCCTATCTTGCTATCTAATGGCAGAATCATGTTTTAAATAGGTAAAGCTGTTTTTGTCGGAAGAATCGCCTTCACATGTTAGAATGGGAGCTCAGGACCATCTCCAAGCAAAGGCATTATTGTCCGTCTCATCAGGTTGTATTTGCCCTGATGACAATTTGCCACCAGGCTTCGAAGGAATCCAGCCTGCCAATCTGTGGAGAGTCAAATTGTCTCAGATACCCTTGACGAAATGGAGATGCCCTCCCAGAGTAAGTGTATTCATAATTTTGTCTGTCTTCCTAAACTTGCCAATACCATGCGACACTAAGCACATGAATATTTATTTTTTAATGTTCCCCTATAACTGTTTGGCTGTTGTAAATTTTTACTAGAAGGGGGTGGAGGAACGATCCTCTAACCATTGATCATCTGATGATTAGACATTACTTCCTCCATACCCTTGTGCAATTTCATAGAACCAACTTATGCACATTATTGATGATATAGTCTGTGCCCCTGCGGATTTTGTATTTGGTATTGCAACTATTTGAATCCAAAAATCTCGATGATGGGACAAATAAAGTATTTGGTTTTGATTTCACTTGTCTTTTATGTGTGGGTACATTGATATGGTGAGAAAAAGTGCAGTTTGACTTCTTGAAATGTGACCATGTGATAAATGGATGTTGTCTTTTGGGTCCTTGACACAAGAACTAACTCCACGCCCCTCTCTCTCCAAGAGAGACGGGGAAGGACATAGGTGATGAAGCGAGACTTAACATAATTATAGTTGGATGTATCAGCTTGCAATGTTGAAGAGTGATGGGAGAAACTTAATTTGTTGCGTGGGTATAATGTTTATATCCTCTGATGTGGTAGATGTCTTCTGATGCTCTTCGCTATTCCGCCCCTTCTTCTTTTGCAGTTTGAAGTAAATAATGAATGGCTAGTGGTTGCTGGGGAAGAGAGCGAAGAACTTGAAGCCCAGAATCAACGGGAGATGAGAGTATTTGAAGCAATTTATCCTCGACCATCGGCTATTCCTCCAAAGTACGACTCATCCCTCTCTGGACATCCCCTCTTAATTACAATTTTACATGTGATTGGGTTATCTGTCGAGGATTTATGTTTCTGCTTCATCCATGTTTGCATTAAATATTCTGCTTTTATCCTTGCGCAGCCCTTCCGCATTATCGGCTGTGGAAGACACAATCACCAGTGACCAAGACACTCCTCTGGTTCCCGTCACACCAATTGAAGATGACGATACTGCACTCGATCCATCATTTGGATCCATGACAGCAAACAATATTCTCATGATCTCACAGCCCCAGCAGTTGCCCCATGGAACCTTATCTTCTCATGCCAACAGAATTTCAGCAACAGTTGTGGAGCCTGATATCATAGCAGCTGCACAAGCTACCTTGACTTCAGTCATATCAAACAGTTCAAACAGCGGTTCGGGAAGCCTAATTGATCGTAACTTGCTCATGAAAATTCTCAGCGACCCCAAAATGGTTGAGCAAATTGTTGCAGCCCACGGTGCATCCTCAAGTGTGCAAAATGGGCTATCCTCCAGCCGGCAACATACACCCTCATCCAGCTTTGAGAGTATGCCAGCCGTTGGAGCGCAAACTGTTACATCCTCAAATACACATGTGCCATCATCCAGGGTGCATAATACCCCTCCTGCCAGCTTCCAGAGTATGCCAGCCATTGGCGTGCAAAATATGCCATCCACCAACACACAGTATATGCCTAATCTGAGGTCACCGCCAAAGAATTTGTTTGATCCCATCAACAGAAGAGATCCACTTTCTGCCCACATCGCTAGGCCAGAACTTATGGCTTCTTCTATGGCTACGGCAGCTGGATCTTTTTATCCTCCCCAACTTAGGACAGGATCCATTCCAAATTTTCGGCCATCCCTACCCGATTCGACTTCAGGGCCATCTCATTCTGTGGGAGCTCCTATGACAAAGGACATTAACTATTACAAGAGCCTCATTCAGCAACATGGAGGAGAAAGACGAGAGACTTTGCCACAATTGGCTCATCGAAGCAACCAACCAATGGGAGCAAGTCAAGAACCTCTGAACTTTATGAGGTCTAGAGAACCAAAACCAAAGATTATGAAACCTTGCATTTACTTCAACAGTCCCAAGGGTTGCAGAAATGGAGCTAACTGTGCTTATCAGCACGAAATTTCGTCCCAACAAAGGGTCAATGGTATTCCAGAGGTTCAAAGTACAAAGAGAGTGAAATTGGATAGAGAGATTACCGGAACATAATTATGCAGTTGGAATCTGATGTATGTCTTTTATGAATAATGGTTTTGATGTCCGGCCTTTCTCTTGTATTCTTTACGTCTTTGCTGATGAGAAATAATTCATATTTTTTCATTCGTGTTTGTGAGTATTTCTTGGTAATTTTAGACTATTACATCTCAATGAAATTGTAGTAATGAGTTCGTCTTTTAAATATTAAATTGACGGAGAGTGTTATAATTACGTTTGGATGGAATTCTTACTATTTAGATGGGACTTCCTTTTGTTATTTAGATGAAAAAAATGAATTTTGGGAATGACAAATTATGGCCATTCTCTAATTACAAGTGTGAAAAAAATTGGAAAATAAAAGGAGTGTTTGGTTATGTTTCTATTTTCCTTTAAATATTAAAATAAATTTTTTTAAAACACCATCTTCTGTCATTTATTATTTTTAAAATTTCTCCATTTTTAATATAAACATACATATATATATATATATCATATATCATATATTATTATTAATATTACAATAAAAAAATTAGTCAATTTTATTTTCACTTCAAAAATCCAACAAAAACATTAATTTGACCATTACAGTAAAAAGCGTTTTCCCTAAAACATAAACAAACATATAATAACTTCTCAAAATAAATTTTTAACTATTCCTCAGAATATAATAAAAAATCCATTACATTCTCCAACACAACTTTCATCGTCTCAATCTTGTTTATAATATTCATTCTCCCAAAATCTATACTAGTAATAAAGGGCCTAGCCTTTTTTGGTATGTTGTTGAGTTTCTTTCCTAAAATATTTATATTTTTTAAATTTTCATGTAATATAAAATAACTACCATCTCATTATTCCCTCCCCCTTCCCTCACTATTACTACATAATAATTTTATAAAAGTTATGCATAATTATACATATTTCTAATTTTCTCAACTTCTTCCGATAGGTATAATATCTCTCATATAAACTATCTTTTTATTTTTTTTATATTATTTTTTAAAGATGTTCGAATGAGTTAATTGATTGATTTTTTTCTTTATTATAACAATAATTTTTAATTTATTTAAAGAATATGAATTTTTTATTTTTATTGAATACACATGCATTGATTGAGTATGAACTTATTATTAATAAAGATTAAAATCAAACATCAAACATAAAGTAAAGAAAGAGCTAGGAAACAAAAAACCAGGCCTTTAAACTCAAAACCATCTGACTACTATATAAAGCCGTCTTCGTTTCTGGAAAATTGGGGTCTTCGATAAACCCCTCTGGACTCCCGATAAAGAAAGAAGAAAAAAAAAATGTTGAAGTTCTTGTCGAAGGTGAGAATCGAGTTCAATGCGCTGGACCCACGCTTAGCTTCGTGCATGGAGTTCTTGGCCCAGTGCAACGCGCGCAAGGCCAAAGAGTCGAACCCCAGTTGCCAGGTCCAAGTCAAGCGCCGCACCGATGATTTCTCGCCCAAGATCACGGTAACTTTTGTCAACGGCGTTGAGGAAACTTTTGATGCCACTTCCACAACGGCCCAGCATATACGCAATTTGATCCTAGTAAAGGGTCAGTATCTTGAGACCGAGCAGATGTTTCGCGAAGCTGGTGAGAAGTGGCCTGTTGTTATCCCTGAAGAAGAGCTGCGCCAACCCTTTACTGGAATTAAGGTAATGGATTTGTTGCCTTTTTTTTGGATTTTGTTTCAATTGAATTTCTTTTATCCTACGCTGTGAACGGTAATGAGTTTTGTGGTTGGCCTGTGGTTTATTCTGATAGACAATTCGTCGAACATGTTTGTTGCTTCATGGCTGAAAGATTTCTATTCTTAGAGATTTTATTTTTTTAACCAATTGAATTGCCATTTTGTGTTTTATTCTGCTAAGCGAAAATGGGCTTTAACCATTTGATGTCGTTTTTGGGTTTAGTGCCTGCCCTTAGTGGAGTTAGAATCACTAGTCTTTGCAATATATAATGAGCGAAGAGCACTATAAATGCAGTTTGACAACTTGGTTTATTGCCGTTATCACGAAGAAAGGGAGTGGAGGGAGATCGGATCATATAGCAAGTGGATTGCTGCACATCTGAGTTTCAGTAGTCTAGTTTGTTCTTGAAACAAGTGCCTATCAGAATCAATTACGTCAAAGCAATTTCAAACACTTTAATGTTTCTGAATTTCTCAGAAATCTCCCATTACCGTGAGCTTAAAAGCAATATCAACAGGGCTGCGAATCAAATAAACAAGCACTTTGAGAAAATTGCGTTTTGATTGGAAATTTTCCTATCAGAAGAGATGTTCCGTGAATACACCTGACTTCTGTCTTCAGGCTGGGGCAGAGCAAGCAATCCATGAAAAGGTCCAAAATGGTTTTGCCTATAATGTACCACTTGAAAAAATCATTCTAGATCCTTTGGTTTCTGTGCTATAGGGCTTGTCTGTGGTGTGGAGCTTCATGGCTCTGGGTCATGGGATCTGGGTGCAATTTATGATATTGCACCAGTGAATATGGTGTATGCTATATGTGCAAGATTGAGTGGTGAAATGTTGGCACCCTATGTAGTAATCTTTAATCTTTGAGTTGTAAATAGCATGGTGGATTGTCATCTCTAAAATACAATCCAATTGTCATTTCCATCTCTATTATTTTGAGTAGCCAACCATTAGGCACAATAAGTTATGTTAAATCATTTAACTAGCTTTTAACTTGCAGATAGAAAATTTTTTATGATTTTTTAGCATTCCCACTGGCTTTCTTTTGGAAGATTGGATGCTCAATGCCTGATTATGTGAAATGAAATAAAAAAGCTTGTTTTTCCAATTAGATTTTGTATTTGGATGACATCTGCAAACTTTCGTTGTTCAATATGCGTTCAGCACTACAGAATTCTGAGGGTTCTGTCTTTGCTTATGCATGCCAAAGAATTCCTTCTTGCGGTGCCATGCTATGTACTTTCAGAGACTCGGACGAGACTGTGCTTGGATGATTAAATTATGATTAGTTAAGTTCTCTGTTAAGATTAAAAAGATTTAGGATCTCAATTACACAATTAAGATGATTATTCAAATACTCGTTTGAGTGAAGGTATTATCTGGTCCAGTTAATTTATTTGAGAAATGCAAGCATGCGAAAATGTTTGTTGTTGTAGTCATTTGTATGCTTTGAGTCAAATACATGTTTTTAAGTTGTTTGATATTATCTGGTGTCGCATCTGTCCACTTCATTGCTTATTTTTCTATATTTTTGCAGCCAAGGAAAGCAGAAGAGAAGCAGCAATGAATTGCCACCCAGCATATTCCAATCAGTTTTATGAGATGCAATTAGACAAACTAAAGCCACAGAACCATAAAAAGGTTCACTATTAAGATCAAATTGCTAGATATGGTTGCTAGAACTTTTGTTCTCTTTCATATGAGCATGTAAAACTCTTGCTTTTGCATTTATTGGACTTTTTTATGGCTGAATCTGTGCTTCTGCTGTGGAAAATGTTCCTGCAACTGTGGACAGATAGGAGGATATCTTATTCAGATAATATTTATTATCTGAATTTTCACGAGTCATCAGTTTTTATTCTGTTTCTTCTCTGAGTTCAAATGGGTTCGTTCAAGAATTACACCTAATCTTAGGATTTAGTACACGCATTTATGAATCAGTCACCACTTTTGAGTCTGACAAGGATGCTTTCACTTCCAATTCCAAGAAATTAGAAATTGTGGTTGCTTCCTGTTGTTGGATCTTTAATAAAATTTGTCTTAAAATCCCCAATAAGCAATCAAATTGAAGTTGAAATTATGATTTTTATTTAAGTTGGCATGTTGATCTACTGTACTTGGAAGTTACAGACAAGTAGATTCTTTATTTAGAAGTCTAGATGGACTTTTATTTGTATATATTAACAAACAAAAGAAATTGCAAGCCAGAATCTATTGCTCCCATGCAATAGAAACTACCAATCCTATGATCTATGGAGAACTCCAAACCCACCCACAAGTGAAAACAACTAAGTGCCTCAGTTAGATGTACATGTATCTACAATGTGGCAATATAGTTTTCTCTGAGAATTCAAGAAATTTAATTAACGATCTTCCCGCTTGACTGCATTTGGATTAGACATCATGTCCATCATCATCTTCTCTGGCGAATCTTCCCAATTTGCAAATGTTTTCAGGTCAACCTGGGAAATTTTAGAAGAAAAAATCGCAAGAGAAGTTTACATCGATAATCCCATATAGCTCAAGCTAAAGGCATTCAACTCTTGGAAAGAATTGGTTACCTTTCGTCTTTGCTCTGTAAAAAGTTCTTCTCGCTTCTTGTAAGAAGCTTGAATTTCTCTAGCAGTTCTGCCCCCTAATCCCCACACCTCTACTTCTAAAACTGAGGCTTCAACAGGCAAGAATCCCTATCAACACACAAGTTCAGATTTCTAATTCATCAAATTCTCATTCCATGATTGCCTACTATATTCTTCACATCATAAATAAAATTCCAATTCCCAAATAACACCAAGATATAGTATAAAGCCATGAGTTTTTCCGCCCATTACAATATTGAAGTCTATACGTTCATAGCTAATTGGGTGGAACTTCCATATAAGTGCGAGGCCTGGGGTTTAAACTCTAAACATATATTAAAAAGAAAATTACCTGATTGGGGAAAAGGGCACTGTGCTGATATGTTTTATCAAAAGCATGATGGCGTACAGTAACTCTAGCAAAATCCTCATGCATAAATATTCTTTCATTTCCAATAGATCCACCAAATGCAATTCCCACTGGTTTTGGGTGAGCCTCATACACCCTACCAGTTGGATGTAAATGGCTATAGACAAAGTTCTTCTCCCTTCCTGCCAATTCAGTAAATGTCCCATTAGTTTCAGCCTGAGTGAGCAAAAGTATCTTATATACTAGATCATGCCAAATATCGAGAAATAAGACCACAACTTTCTTGACACACCAGAAGATAATAATGCATGAAAAACTGGACTCAAAGCATACAGACTGCCAGAAGTTCCATAAAATAATTCCTTATTTTCAAAACCCTGATCAGTAAGTGCACCAATGATCCATCTCCTTGTATTGCTTTTGTCCTCACAGGCAGCAATAAGCACTAGTACAGGACCATTGTAGCCCGCAACATTTGACCAAAATCGATTAAGACCTTTCCCATGAACAGATGACCTGCATTTTGTTCAAAATGGAGCCTAACTAAGCAATGGCCAGAATGTGAGTAAGGCACATAATAATCTGAACAAGGACAAGAAGAGAGTGGACGAACCGATAAAGTAGGTTTTCATTTGTTTCATCAACATCACTGGGGAAGCAAGCTTTTGATATCTCTTCAAATATAGGACCTCTTAAGGTGAGAGAGATGGCCCAGGCCCTTCCAGACGTCAAAAGGTTAGTATCAGAAATTCTAGATGAGCAGCTTTCAAGACCAAAAGAGCACGATGGCTCTGATTTGTCCTGCAATTGGTTAATCTTAGGTTTAGTAACAATCTAACCCACAATGCTAGACTCTAGCAATATGATCCTTTTTTACAAGAAAACATTATAAAAGATTCATCTACAAGAATGATTCACACAGAACAAGAAATAACTATGCCGGAGAAGATAAAAAAAAGGTACACTAATGTACTAGGATCCCAATTTTGTAACATTAGCTATTGCTATATACACGTTTTGTGTGCTTCAAATAAACTAACATTGCATCAACCGAAAAGACAATTTGCGTGACTTTTAAAATGTAATAATGAAAACTTACTGCAAAAATAACATTAGACGGATTAAAATGATGAATGGAAGGGAGAAGTGTACTACCTCATGGGTAGCAAGGTAGCAAAGTCTTGCATGAACAAATTGCAGAAAGCCATCTGCAAGGTTTGATATAGTCTTCAAGGCCCATAAATGAATTTTCGTGGCAGGAAGCTTAATATCCATTTCTGAAACAGTGGAATCCCAGAAGTCCAATTCTTGACCATCTTCAACACATGATTCAGTAGCTGATAATACTAAATGAGTCATATCAGGAAGACTGCATTTCCCTTTGCTCTTCCCAGTATTCAATTTCAATGTCCTAGAATCCCATGAAAAAATCCAACAAATCCAGAGAAGCAAAAGAATATTATGGGGAGAAAACGACCCATTAATCTTACAATCATCATCGAAGTCCTCAAATTGCAGATCAACTGGCAGGCCGGCCTTTGAACATGTCACAGAAAACACTCGAAATAAACTATTAACCGATGCTGAAGCAACTGTTCTTGCGCAACATTTTGTGTACCCTCTCAAGAACTCAATCCAATTCACTCCATCTTTATCAGCTACAAAAAATAAGTCGACTATTGTAGATCCCAGATGAGTAAACAACAGATGGAGCTCCTTAAACACCACCCCATGTTCAGATTCCAAGTTTTCGAAAGTCAAATCAAAACATTTCTGAAGCAAACACAGTTGAACAGGAGAGTAAATCACATTGCACAATCAGATAATTATATAAACAAATAAATAAACTGGAGTTTTCTTGTGAGAAAGTTCCAAACAAGGAAACATGTACCGATGAAACTCCATTTTAACTCACAAATCAAGAACTAAAACGATCTTTAAAGAATTTTTTGCCAATTAGCCAAGCACAAATTAACATATAAAAAAAATGCCTAACCTCTTATTCAAATACGAAAAAGGGCTATCTTATTACGAAGCCAAAAACCTTCAGACATAAATTCAGTACACTATAGATGTTTGTTCATCAACAAATAACAGCAATCTACAGCATAACAGCCAACTAACAAGAAAGACAAACGAAAAAAAATGTCTTGTAATCCAATTCTATAAACCCCATGATGATCACCGTTTCTAGTTAATTATTAAAACATATTTCTTTCATTTCCCGATAAATCATGGGGGGTGCAGGAGATTTTCTTGTTTTAGAATTACCTTCAGAGAATGGACAGGAATTGACTTGGTTTGCGGATCAGAGAGAAGAGAAAATGCTTTTTGGAGAGAAGGGAGGGCCCCAGTTGATGCAGCTAGCGATTGTAGTTCCCCCAACTCCGGTGATACTTCTTGCTCCCTTGATGATGATTGCCCCATTTTCTTGATTCCAAGAAAGGTTTCTCCGTGTTTCCTCTGTTTTTCTTATTTTTTTTGACGATGATAAGAGTTCTGGAAGTTCGATGATGGGAGCAACAGCTCCCACCGCTACTCTAATCAAAGGTTTTGGCACAATTAAAAAAATTTATCCTCCAATCAATTACTACCACTTTTCAGTTTTTCTTCAGCGCTGTTCTTTCTTTTTTTAAAAAATAATATATGTAATATCTATGTTATTATAAAAAAAAAATATCTTTGTATTTAAAATGAAAATTATAACACCGAATTTTAATGTACCAAACTTGTCCTTTTACTTATTTAATATTCAATAAACATTAATATATATATATATATAAAACTATAATTTATTTAAAAACTTCAACTAATTATTTATTTTAATTAATTTTAAATTTTTTTTTAATCTGGTAATGAATTATAAAAACTTCACTTTAAGTGAGTGTTATCTTCATAATTATACAACTTATAAGTATATTTTTGTGATGTATGTTACTTTTTAGTATAATAATTGTGAAAATTACATATATAAATAGTATGTGTAATTACTTAAAAAAAAATTATGCATGTAAAAATTGCATGCAAATTACTGTTAGTTTATATAAATGAAAAAAGATATAGAAAAAAGACGAAAAAATTGTGATGATTTAATTTCATCGAGTATGAAAAAGAGGTCTTTAACTATAATTAAATTATATTGAGTGATCTTTGATTTGGTGACATAAAATGTGGGGTTAGGAATTCGAATTTAGTTAATTGGAGAAAATAGAAACACCATCAAATTATACTAATTCGAGAAAGAATTTTACAATTAAATAACAAAACATGATAAAAATATATATAGAATGGTAGCGTGAATAATACAAAATAATTGTAAAATAATAAAATTTATATATAAAATAAATAAAAGATTAATATGTTAAATTTATAAGATAGAATTTTATGATAAGGTTACCGAGTTTGACACCTATAAAATATCCTTTAAATTCCAAACCTATTCGATGAGGGAAAAATAAGATATTTATTTGGTATCGAAAATCTAAAAATCTAAAATTTATTTATTTATTTTTTGCACTTAAATATGTTTAAAGATTAAATTGATATTGGAGAAGGATTTCTTTCATTAGCTATAAATCTAGATCGTTGATCACACATCTTCAAAATAATTCATAAAAACATTGTAGAGTGTATATCATATGCTCGATATTGACTTCTAAATTAACACTAAAAAAATAATTGCATAGGTAAAAATAAATCTATATAAAAAGAAGATTAAAAAAAAAATTCTAAGTAGTCTTTTACATTGCTTTGGACTTTTCACAAGATATCTCTCTCTTTCAAAATGAGGTTGAAAAATATGTAATGAAATGAAAAGGGGTTTTTAATTTTATTTTTAGGAAGGCAAACTTTACTACAAATAATAAACTTTTATTTGATTACTAGTGTAATTCTTCCAAAATTAGTTCCTAAAATGTTCAAATTATCTTTGCAATTTAGTTGGTAAATGACCAAAAACCTCATATTCTTTACATTACAATCATTACCATCATATATACATATATTTACATATCACAATATTTTATTATATAATAATAAAAAATACTATTAAAATCTATTTACACCCTCAAAATCCAACAAAAAAGCATTGATTCGACTGTTATAGTAAAATTTGTTTCCTCCGAAAACATAAACAAATATCAAATGTTCCAAAACAACTTTCTTACTATTCCTAAATTATAAATAAACATACATCATATTCTTCAATACAAATTTCATATTCCCCAACTCTACTCCCAAAACTCATTTTTTCAAAACATATAATTTGTAAACAAACATTTTACCCAAACTTTTCTATAATTATATATTATTTTTATAGTGAAATAATTAAAACATATATATTTATAATAAAATAAGGATGGAAAGATTTAATATATTTTTTATTAACATAATAATTTGAAATAATTAGAATTTTTCTAATAATATCTAACTAATGTACTTTAAGTAAACTATTTAATTTTAATTTAGAAAAACAAATAATAGAGTTCTAAACAAAACGAAATCCTGTCCTATATTTTTTTATCTTTTTTTTTTATGAGTGCTGTCAAAAGATAGTTGCATGAACTATTGAGCTTTTATAACATTTAGTATTTTAAAAATCGGGTTGGATCGATTGAATGGTGCTAATTTGATTTGTGTGAAGTTTAAAAATAAACCATTAATTGGTCTAAACTAGTCAAAAATTTATTTAACTAGTGGTGGTACGATCAACTGACCACCGATTTACTTATTTAATTATTTTTAAAATTTTAAAAATTAAAAGTAAAAATTTTAAAAATTACAAAAATACAAAAAAAAATTAAGAGTGGGAGATGATGATTAAAGATTTTAGACAAGCAATAATTTTTTTAAAGATGGTTTTGTTTCATTAAAATTTAATGAAGTAGTAATTATAGATCATGCTTAGGTTGAGTTTGTTGTTTTATTTCACTTAATCCTTTTTTATTATGTTGGATTTAGTGTGGACAAACTTGTTTTAACTTGAATTTGAAACATAAAATGGTTGACCACTTCGATTAATGTTAAATATTGTATAAATTATTTATCTATAATTGACTAACTATAAGTGGTATTTTC
Organism: Jacaranda copaia; assembly: GCA_014898725.1. Taxonomy (NCBI): domain Eukaryota; kingdom Viridiplantae; phylum Streptophyta; class Magnoliopsida; order Lamiales; family Bignoniaceae; genus Jacaranda; species Jacaranda copaia. The sequence goes on from JACGDI010005438.1 coordinate 516,847, forward strand.
TTTAAAACAACAACTTAAAATTGAGCAAAAATTAGGATTTTTTTAAATGATTCTTCCTTTGTTAGTGAATTTTTTTTTATTTCTTGTTAATATTATAATACTTTATACTTACAAAATTAAATATAATTATTAAGTATTTATAATGTCACACTGTCAAAGCAGTAACCAACAATGTTATCGTCGATAACATTGACTACATAAAGCAATTTTGTCTTATTAAATTATGTAAGTGAATTATCTAAAGACTTGGGCTTAACTGAGACAAGCTCAACACATACTTCACTTGAACCCAAATCAAAATATAATTGCTTAAAAGCTGGTCAAGTAACTTAATTTTTTGGTATTTGTCTAAGAATATTCCATAGTGAAATTTAGATTCATAAACATACCTAATTTGTGTCATGGTGGTTCACAATTTGCCGAACTCATGCCAACTCATAACTTCATTAAAAAACAGTTACATTGAACTAACTTAAGAGCAACATCATACTTTATATTTGAAGTTGAAATTAAGCTCAAGAAAAACCTATAATTTGAAAGTTACAACATACTTCATCTTCCATGATGCATAGAAATAAAAACACATCAGTAATCTGCAAAAAAAAAAACAAAAAAAATTATCTTAACAACAATTAGGTTTAAAATTGATCCCTCAACAATCATGTCAGCTTAATTTGTTAAGCATAATGCATATAGTTTAAACACATTTTTTCCTTCAATAAAATATGGAAGAGTTCCAACTTGATTTATTAAAAGAATTACAATATATATATATAAGACAAACTACTAGAATCGATTAGAATTTAAAACTCATTCAAAGCAACAACTAGATCAAACTCAAAAAGGTAACTTCTGAAACTCGATAAAAGCTTGAACAAGCTTTCGGCTACACTGAGTTTGTTTACACACCCTTGACTATAACGCTCAGCAAGTCATTGAATTCAAAATCACAAAGTAGAAGGTTCAGCAAGTCATTGAATTCAAGAACATAATGCAGAGGTCTCCACATCCTCAGCATATTGAGTAAATGTGGAAATTGCGTCGTAAGCTCATTTAAGCAATTAAAATCTTATCTGGGTTTGTTTGAAAAATCTCATTCCTTGTATGAAAAATTAACCACGGCAAAGGAAGACAGTCGACACTTAAAGAGATGAAAGCAAAGGCAGCCACGCTATTTGAAGACTTAGTCAATTAGCCATGAATCCTCCGCAAAAGTGGGTCATCTCAACACCAGCAATCTTCTGCCTCATCTGATTTAGAGAGATTTTTCTTGCATGGAACCAAAGCAATCAACATTTGTTAAGACTATTAGGATGCTTTAAGTTGCATATTTAAATGTTAATCTGAAGGAATAGATTATGCATAAAAAGCGCATTAATATAGCAGTAGTCCATGGAAAGAGTCAGGCATAACCTTTTAGAGTAGTAAGATGCACACACGAATACAACCGGATATCCAAAACTATAAATGAAAAATTAGTAAATATATATAGTCAAATGCAGCTAGGTGAAAAAACAAAAGAACCTTATTCCAAACTTTGATTTGGCTACTAGAAATTGACTATTTATTCTTTGGCAAAAACTTCCGAATCTTATCAAGAACACCATCTTGACCTTCCCCTTGCACATGATCAAGTAACATGGAAAAAGTAGATGAATCCGATGAGAATCCCTTCTGTTCATTTCTTCCAAGAGTGGGATAGTGTCGTCAAACTCATTTGTTTTGAGCAAACCATGTATAAAGACGTTGTATGTCACACTTTCAAGTAAGCAACCACTATTTTCCATTTTCACTAGCAAATCCTTAGCCTACTATGTTAACCCTTCTTGACAAAGTGCACCGATAAGGATGGTAAATGTTCTAACATCAGGCCGCAAACCTTTGGAAGGAAGTCCATTGAAGAGGTTTCTTGCTATGTCAATTTTTCCATCTTTGCACAATCCATCAATAAGGATAGAATAAGTTACCATGTCGGGACTCATACCTTTATCTTCCATCATCCTTGGAAATGAAAATGCTTCATCAATATGTTGATTCCTGCATAAGCCATCCAACATGATGTTACATGTCTGCACATCAGGAGACAATTGCCGAGCATGCATTTCATTGAAAAGCTTCAAGCCATTAGCAAATTTACCGTCACAAAATAATCCCTATAACATAGTGCTACCCGTAGCCATTGCACTATGTTACAAGGATTATTCTGTGACGGTAGATTATCAACAAATCTACCATCACGAAATAATCCCTGTAACACAATGCTATAGGTAGCCATTGAGCATTCTAACCCTCTATTAGGAATTTCAAGAAAGAGATGCCAAGCTTCATCTACATTTCCCTTTTTGCAATACCCATTCATCAAAGTATTATAGCTCACAATAGAAGGCCTGAGGCCTGAATCCACTACTGAGTCAAAAACTTTTCTAGCTTTATCCATTTGTCCAATCAAACAATATCCATCTATCAAGATAGTGTATGTGATAATATTGGGATGAATATCTAATTGCATCATAATTTTGAAAACATCCTCAGCCTCTTTCACCATTCCCTCCTTACAAAAAGCATCCACTAATATGGTACACGTAACCACTCCTGGAAAGATATTGAGAGCCAACATCTCATTTAATAAGTCCTTCACCTCTTTTCATCTACCAAAATTTTATAGGCCCTGAATTATTGAATTACATGTTACAACATTAGGTCAAATACCCTTCTCAATCAAATTGGAGAAGAGATGGAATGCATCATCAACCATGCTATCTTTACAAAGACTGTCAATTATTGCATTATAATCACGGACATCGCCGTTGCATCTTTTTTTCTCCAATAACCTCAACATATCACGGGCTGTGAGAGTGAGTCCAGCTTTGCAAAGCCCATTTATCACATTTAGAATCATAATTTCATTAGGCTCACATATTTTCTCTGTCAACAACTTCTTAAACAATTTTTTATCTGCAAAGAAAAGCCCTTTGATAAGAGTGGTGAAGATAATGACTGTAGGTTCAAAGCCACGCTTGAAGAAGCTTCCTAAGATTGCAAACCCAAAATCAACTCGATTAGATGGAAAAAGCAATCAATTGCAATATTCAAGGTGTACTCATCTACAAGAGCATTCCGTTCAAGCATTTTGTCGAACAAAGAAAGGGCAACAGAGTATTCTTTCATCTTCACAACAGCACTCAGTAATTTCGTGAAATCAACAACAGAAGTAAACGGTCTCATTCTCACCGTTTCGTGAAACAAAGCAATAGCATCATCCGGCTCACGTATACAGCTAAAATGGAATTTGGGTTTGGCAGAAAAGCATCCAATTTAATGACCGACATTACGAGAAGTTATGCAGGAAAGAACAAATGGATCATAGTTTAGGGAATCAATGGCAAATACAGTCGATTTATTTGAAGATTTAGAAAAATTCCTCTGTAAATCACCGAAATGGCAGAAGCAGAATGTTTCATCCT
>JACGDI010005438.1:520673-539506 GCA_014898725.1 Jacaranda copaia
TTTTTTTATCTAAATTGTACGTTATAATACCAAATTCTAATATTTCCCTTTTACTTATTTAATATTCAATAAATATTTATATATATAAATTAATAATTTTCGCACACAATTTTCACCCGCATAAATACTTTGTGAATATTACATTATTGTATATATTCTCCTTCAATATAATAAAAGCACACATATTTACAATAAGTAGCTCATTAAGTTCACCAATCAAACTTGAGTAAAATTTATACTAAATAAGTTATAAACACACATGTTAACAAAAAGTATTATTATCTAATATTATATACATAATAATTTTATTTGTATAATTTTTCACAATAAACTTGTGCTACATACTTAAAATTTTGAGGATGAATACGTCAAATGTACGTGAATAAAATATGGGTATTGCAAAATTGTTAGCCCAAAAATAAAAATTTTACAATTGAATTTGACTTAATGGAAAAACCATCTTATTATTCTCAGAAAATACATTAAACCCAAATTACAAAATTGATAGAGCTTTCAATAATCATTATTTTGTGCCAAGATAAATGTACTACACGTAAGGTTCTGACAATTGTCCATTTAAGGGCCTATAAAAAAAGCATGGCGGGAGATAAAAATAATTAACTATCACAAACTTACTTTACATGTATTATACAAAATTTAAAATATCAACACAAAGTAATTTTTAAGTACAGAACAAATTAAATTCAATAAGTAACACCATTCATAAAATTAGACATGAAACACCTCTAGTAAGATTAGGATTGCATGATCTCCTTTTTCGTTCAGCGACTAAGTCAATATGTATGGCAACCAATGCAATCTACAATATTGCTTTTGCTTGACAATCTCTTCCACCAATGTAGCTTTAACTTCAAGTTTCTCTAGTATTTATGCAGCTTCTCACATGAGCATCCAACAACTTCCTGGTTGATCAGCATCGTCTTATAAGTATGGTATTCAACTCGAATTTAGACATTGTGTATACCAAAGTCTTGCTTTTCAACAACACTAAGAGTAATCATATCTCAAAAATAGAAAAAGCTCTTATTAGTAGTAGAGTTTCAAGAGAGTTGAGTGGCTCATATTTTCTTTTAAGTTGAAATATATCATTATTGTAGATACTAAATTTTGTGATTATTAATGCAGTCACATCATATGGCTAAATGTGTTTTTCAATTTCATATTACATGTTTTTTAAATTATCAACAACTTTCACTTTTGATTGGAATACTTGGTTCAACTTTGAAACACAATTCTCATAAAAAACACATCTATTTAGAACACCAAACAACTTATCATATTCAACATTAGGATCTAAACTTTAACCGAAAAAAAGTCACAGAAAACATCAATGCACTAACCAATCATGGGTGTAATCGAGTCGAGTCGAGTTGAGTCGAGTTTGAGCAAAAGTTTTGAGTTTGAGCTCGACGAGCCTAAAATTTTAAGCTTGAACTCGATTTGACAAAATTCAAGCTCGGCTCAGCTCAACTCGGCTTGATAAGACTCGAATTAACAAATGAATTGTAAAAAACTACTAGCTCGAGCTTGAGCACGAATTCAAAATAAAAAAATAGTAATATAATATATATTTATTAATAAAATAAAAAAATATTCAATTCTATACTAGCTCTCGAGCCTTGAGTCTAGAGTCTAGATACAGACGGCTTGAGATGAGCTTGAATTAAAACTCAAGCTTGAATTATTTCAAACTTGAGTCGAGCTAGCTCGAACTCGACTCGTAAAGCTTGTGAGCTGACTCGACTTGTTTGTACCCCTATAACCAATTGAAGAAATGATGCATCTGCATTTATGATGAAAACATAAAAGTTAAGTCATTCCATACAAATCCATAATTCACATAAATCTTTTTTTCCTTCAAAGTGAGAAGTTATGAATATGTATCTTAGTGAATAAACCCTCAATTTTTTATTTTTTTTGTAATTAAAATTTAAAAAGATTTCTCCATAATAAGACCTACCACATATGATAGAATCTATTGAGGATAAATTCTCTAGATGTACATTTAGAGCAACTTGAGAATTAATTCCAATAACAAAATCAAGAATACATATACGAAAAATAATTGGTTTTAATTGATTAAAATAGCCAGCCTTATGCTTTTTGTGGTTTTAATTGATTTATGCAAAGGAAGAACATGCAATGGGCAGTCCATTAACAAATTTCCTTGAATAAAAATACGGATGTATGGACCCCTTTTTGAAGTGCAAAAATTTTGGAATTCAGCATCCAAATACAATGATTTGGTGTTAACTTTAAACGTGCTATCACATTTTATATCCATCATTTTAAGCAATAAAATATATTCTAGTTGGGGATTGTGGAAATAAAGTACTGATGAGAAAAGTTACCTACAAATATAATTCTTGGTAATTCAATGAGCGTCGGGTGTGCTCCAATGCCCATTTCGCCTGCTAAACTTCTTTTCGCTCTATTTCTTCTGTATTTTATCATATTACCCCTAAACTTCAAAGTAAAATCAATGTTCTTTAATTTAGTAATCAATTAAAATGCCTCAATCAACTGTGAAGAGCTTTATCTCAATAAATACAATTCCGTGGGTCTATGATAGGGATGTAAATGAACCGAGCTAGCTCACGAACCTGATGAGCTGACTCAAAAAATGTTCAAACTCGAGTTCGAAGAATTCAAGCTCAAGCCTAATAATTTTTATTCACAAACTCGTGAACTTATATTTTTATTTAAAAAATTATTTATATATAATAAAATATACTGATTTTAAAATTTTTTATAAAATAATTTAATTTTTCAAATTCGAGCTCGAGTTGAACTTGAGTCTATAGTTTAATATACAATGAATCAAGCTAAGCCGATCCCGAAAAACGGTTGAGCCAACGAACCTGAAAAAATAGTCAAAGCTCAACTTAGCTCGACGCGTTTGCATCCGTAATCTACGAATTTGATTTGTTGCACGTTGTCCTCTTTTCTGCTATCTTTTTAAAGAAACATTCACCTTCAAGAAATTATATTCATTATACTCAAACAAAAATTGATCACTCAAAAATGAAACATTGAAGAAAAGATTAGGGAGGTTCTCGTTTGAATGTGTGGTTGAGAAAGGAAAGCGAAGAAGGAAGCTTTGAGAATATGCGTGATGAGTTAGAGAGAGACAGAATATGGACTGGAGGCTTCCAGGAATGCGGGTGGTTCGTCGGTTTAGTATATTACCGTTATATCCTAAATTTAAAATAGTAATTGATAATTAAAAGGGTAAATTTGAGACATTTGAAAAATGGTATGAGAACGGTCATGAGTATATAACAATTTCCACTTTCACCCTTTAAACTGCATTAATAGTTTTAGCTGGGGATATATATGGAGGATGAATTGTAAATTTTGATAAAATAACTTTAAGATAAAACAGGCTTCTTTTTTAATCACTATTTATTTCAAAATTTCCACTAATTATTTATTTTAATTTATTTTAAATTTTTTCTTTAATCTGATAATGAATTACAAAAATTCTACTTTAATTGAGTGTTATCTTTATAATTATACAAATTATATGTATGTTTTTGTGATGCATGTTGATTTTTAGTATAATAAATGAGAAAATATCTGTACGTCTATACTATTATAAAAAAGAAGGCATTTTTTTGTCTAAAATGGAAGTTATGATACCAAATTTGCCCTTTTACTTATTCAATATTCTATAAGCATTTATATATACAAATAACCACCATTTATTTAAAAACTTCCACTAATTACTTATTTTAACTCATTTTATATTTTCTCTTTAATCTGGTAATGAATTAAAAAAATTTCACCTCAAGTGAGTGCCATCTTCATAATTATACAAATTATAAGTATATTCTTGTAATGCATATTTATTTTTGTGTAATAAATATGAAAATATATATAATTAATATGCATGATTACTTAAAAATATTATATACACGCAAAAACTGCATGTAAATAACTGCTGGTATATATTTAAATCAAGTAAAATTGAGTTTATCTTTAACGCTTAGAAGGTTGTGGGCTTCCTTGGTTTGGGGTTGGTCCTAGCTAAATTTGCTATTTGAATCCTTTGGGGATTAAATTATGTTTTTTAAAACATAGATTTAATAAATTTTTGAAGTTTATAAAATTTTATAAAATGGTGAGTAAGATTTTATTTAAAAAATTACAAACTATCAAAATAAGAATTTATGATACTTAAAATAAGAAATGTTTAGGTTATTTTTAAAATTTTAAGAAACTCTTATGATTTTAATCGTATTAATTTCAAAATTCTCCTAGCATATTATAAGCTTCTAATTTATTTTTTCCAAACGCTTAAAAAGAATATTTTCATATATGATCTAATATCTTGTAACATATAAGAGTTTATAAAATGTTTTAAATAAATTTAGTTAAAAATCCTCCAAATAGAAGATAAGATTTTTTCTTCAATGAAATGATTGGTATTTAATCATATCGATTATTAATAATCAACCGGTCAATTGATCTAGTGGCATTATTCTCATATTTTATGGATGAAGTAAGGAGTTCAAATCTTAATGAATTCTAAATGCGTATGTGTATAAATAAAATAAAAAAATAATTTTACAATTTACGAAGTTAGAATTTTGTGCACAGATACATGAAGAAGAAGATGATGATGAAGATGATTTTAGGGCATGACAAATAAGATTAAAAGTGTAAAAATTTGGTAGCTTATATTTTTACATTATTGATTATATTATTTCTTTTTCTTGGGTGGTTTTACTCTACTAACAAGGGATCACGCTTCATTGTTTTCAGGAACTTGGGACTGTTTGCTGAGATTTATAGAATATATCAGCTCAGCAATCAATCTCTTGTACAAAATTCACAAGATCAGATCCTAGTCAGTTGGCCCACACTCCCACAGCCACTAGACTAGCCTAGATTCTCTGTCTCTGAAGTGCCCCAGAGAGTCTTCACACTTGATCTAAGTTCACGTGAACTGTTTACCTCCCAAAACCACATCAAGAACTCAACCGACAACCACCCTTATACCATGTTCAGTGTCTTAATTGCTTCTAACTACATTGATCTATGTCCTAATTAATCAACTTTCTCTCGCACTTGCTATTCCACTTGCTCTTATCTTTCTCTCACAAGCACTTCATTTTTGTCTCAAATTTTGGACTGATTAGTGGAAACAAAGCAAGAAACAAAATGGGCTCTGTTTCTCTGAAAACTGGGGAAGGAACAGCAAGATTCAAGAGGGTATCGATATGTTCCTCAGCAGTGAATTTGCTTATGCTTTTTTCAGTAATCACCACAAATCTCTTTGCTCTGTATGCTTTCACATTCCATCCCACAGCCCGCCACTATCCCAAGAACATATCTTTGATATCAGAAAAAGTAAGCTTAATCCTTAGAGAAATTGAATTTTCACAGAAGAAGCTAGCCCAGATGGAGAGAGAGATCTTAGGCTATGAAAGCATAGATCTTTCTAGACCCAACACTGCTAATGAGCTTAAAGAGTTCTTAAACCGCCATCAGCTCCCTTTGGGGAAAGATTCAAGAACTGGGATCACTGAAATGGTGGCATCCGTGGGACATTCTTGTGAGAAATCTGCTGATTTGCTGTCTGACTACATGAGTTATAAAGTCAATGGGTTTTGCCCTGATGATTGGAGTCTTGGCCAGAAGCTGATACTTCAGGGATGTGAGCCTTTACCTCGGAGGAGATGCTTTGCCAAGACAATTCCCAAGGTGGGCTTGCAGCCTTTTCCTGTTTCACTATGGAAAAATGTTAGTGAAAAGATTTACAGTTGGAGTGGTTTAGGATGCAAGAACCTTGCTTGTCTGAATAGTAAGAAACTGAATAGGGATTGTGCTGGTTGTTTTGATATTGTTAATGGTTATGAGACTCAAAGATATGTTAAGGCTCGAACCAAGAATGAGTTTCTCATTGATGACGTATTGGCTATGGGGAATGGTGGGATTAGAATTGGCTTTGATGTTGGCGGCGGGTCGGGGACTTTTGCTGCAAGAATGGCCGAGAGAAATGTGACTATAGTTACAGCCAGTTTGAATATTGATGCACCCTATAATGAATTCATTGCTTCTAGGGGCCTTTTCCCTTTGTATTTGAGCTTGGATCATAGGTTCCCGTTTCATGATAATGTATTTGATTTGGTTCACGCTGCCAATGGATTGGATGTGGGTGGCCGAGCTGAGAAATTGGAGTTCTTGATGTTTGATATTGATCGTATCTTGAGGGCCGGTGGATTGTTTTGGTTGGACAACTTTTATTGTTCGACTGACGACAAGAAAAGGGCTCTAACTCGATTGATTGAGCGGTTTGGATATAAGAAATTGAAATGGGTTGTAGGGGAGAGAGTTAATGGTTCGGGAAAATCAGAAGTGTACTTGTCTGCTGTTCTGCAGAAACCAGCAAGGTTATAAATAGACAAATACTTGTCTGCAGTTCTGCAGAAACCGGTAAGGTTATAAATAGAGAAATAGAGCAAACGATCTTTGCTTTGTTATTCAAATTTATTTGAGGATATAACATATGAATTAGTTGCATTTAGATGACATATTGTTTCTGCTAAGACTGTTGATGAAATGCCAAAGTTTGCTTAAGTCATATCTGATCGCCATTTTACTCTTCATTCTGGAAAGTGTTCGTTTTTATTTTTGAAGTTTTTGAGTTGCAACCACATATATGCAAGTTTTCATTGGAGAAAAAGAATGCTATATCTAATCGCAAGAGATCAAATGGTAAACACATGCTTTTATCTCAAGAGTTTCTGCTCGTACATTACAACATTTGCAGCTTCAAAACCATATGCTAAAATCAAATCTCAAATACGGCAGACCAGCAGAACCATAATAGGGTTACTTTGTGAATCAGTTACAGCCACCTTTGCCGCAGCCAACTTCTAGAGTTGAGCCATTAACACCTTGCATTCCTGCAGAGTTTAAAAGCTGCATTCCCTCTTCACCCATCTGCTTAACTTCAGACGGAGATAAAATTCTTATGCATCTCACACAGCCGACAAATTCCCTACAAATGTTGCATCACGTTAGATTACTAAGATAAACTCTCAGCCCTAAAACAGTTATGTAACAAAATTTTGTCATAATATATGCAAGCATTTTTGGCTACTTTGAGCAGCAAAGATAATGGGACTTACTCCCAAGGATCATCCCCAACAAGAAGAACATCATTCTCAAAGTCCACATAGACCAGCTTCCATCCGGAACCTGAGTCATTTAGCAAGCCCTCAAGACCAAACATGTGTTCAATCTCAGAACGAAGTTCATTGTAATTTTTAAAACTTGAGACATCAATGGACCTTCCAACAGATCCAGCCTTTTGAATCTATCAAGACATATTTCATCAGTTAAAACAAAGAAATATAACAACATATTTTCCGTAGCTGTTATAAAAATAGTTATCTTACCTTTGTATAAGTTCGGAAGCGTGGAGTTACTTGCTGAAATGTGTTCTGCTGCAAGAGATTGTTGTCATCAAACTCCACATTGCTTGAAGATGTCCCTCCAGAGTTGTCTGCATATTCTTGTAGAGAGAATGTCTGAGAATCTGCTAAGCTGGCTGACGTAATCTGGGATTGGACATCTTGGGTTGCGCAGAAGTTTCCCACAAGATAATCAGAAGGGCTAGGGAAATCGACATTCCTTAGCGTAACAAAATCATCCAAGATAGTGCTGGAAACAGAAGGATCAATTACTGTGCTTCCACTGTTACTACCATCAAGATTGAGACAGCTGTATAAGTCACTCTGATTATGGTTTTCCTCGGGTAAGTCTTTCAGACCACCACATGTACTATATTGAAGGTTACAGATGTCTTGATGAGGTAACAGGACAGGAAGATTGGCTTGGGGAACACACTTTGTGTTGTTAAAATGAGGATCCCACAAATCTTGGCCAACTGAAGAAACCATAGGATAAACAGTTTCTGATGATATAGAAGATTGATGATCAGATTTCTTAAATCCTGGATTCCTAAAAGGTCCAGATGGAGAACAAATCATTGGATACGAATTAAAGTCAACCTGGGAACATTGGAGCAAGGCAGACTCTACTTGAGACGGTTCAATCTGTTGTGTTTGAAGAATAGGTGCCTCCAACCGTGATTCTGTGACACACGGGCTTGTGTTCGTGGCTGCGAAATCATTAATGGGATTGTGTGAATTCACAGGCTTCACAGGCATTTTTTCTTCATTAAGCTGCCCTTCTGGCTGAAATGGGCTAGACTGATCTGCAGCGAGTACAGGTTCTACTTTTGACAACTCAGAAACAGATGTTAGATCTCCAAGAATGTTGGTTGATGTTAGTTTTCCCGCTAGTAAAACATTTGAATTTGCAATATTTGGTTGGCTGGTAATGTTTTGAGGATGACTTTCTAACACATCTTGCGGGATTAGCTCAGATTTCTGCTTGACTGCTGATTGCATCAGAAACTTTGCTTCATCAATACTCCCAGAAGGGGTTAAACCATGAGGTTTTGAAAGCATTTTGATTAACTGCTCAGACCAGAGGCTTGTTATTGAGGGACATTGAAGTTCCGAATGAGAATTGTCTGGAAGTCGGAAGAAAGGCCTGTTTATCAGAGTTTCCCATTCTGTCTGTGCTCCTGATGCAAAGAAAACTAGAATGAGCAAGTAAATATCAAAGACATGAAACAGAAGTCGATCAAATGACAAAGACGACCTATGAACGCAGAGTGGAAAGGACGTTTCAGACTGGCGGTTAGAGATGGAAATATGAAGAGACTTTCAGGAGTCTCAATCTCCCACGGGCTAACTCTATTCTGCTTGTCACCACACCCAGGCTCATCCCACTCTACCTGAAGACTACGCCACTTGGAATTGGGCCATCTCAGTGGATCTAAGTCACTTATTCCTATAATAGTGCCCATATATCTATATAAAGAACGGAAGATAAGTCAAACAGAGGATAAACAGGTTTGATTTCAATCTGGTCCAAGCAAGAGAAAGTTACCTCCTTTTACTGGATTCTTCTGTTTCAAACATCATGCCAAACCTCATACCAATAGAGAGTTGTGTGCCATATAGAGCTTTTCTATATTTGGTCAATGGAATGACAAATTCTGAGGGGCATGCCCTACAAAACAATTAGAATTACAGGAAATCATTAGATAATCAAGTTTTAAATACTCTCTCAAAAGCAGAAGGCTTCCAGTCCAAATGCATCTCATATATGCCTTGGATTGTAGAAGATGGTAAATGGGCTTCTATTAGCAGCGGCATGAGCAGCAGCAGCAAGGATTCCTATGTGCATGCTATCAGCCGACAGAACGGAAGATGGCAGAGTTGTTTGCTGGCGGTTAGCACGCCTCACTCCCAGCAACAATTGTGACTTCTCATCTCTGTATCAAGAAAGATACATTTAAACATTCGTCATTTGTGGACTCAAACATGATCAGTTTGAGACAAGGTTGAATGTGATGAAAAATTTGATACTTTAGAACATATCATTAAAGATAGTCGACCTTAGTGTTCACAAAACTACCTGATAAACAGAACTGCATCACCTGCTCTAAGCCGCTTTGCACCGACGAACATACTCCAACCTGTTGTTAGAAGGTGCCGTTTTGGCTGCCCTAAATACAAAGGAAATATGAACAGCAAGGTAAGATTTCAAGAAAGCACTTCCATTCCCATGAATGAGAGAGAGAAAATAACCAATCAAAGGCCCATTCTTGGCTGAAAGGGTTATAGCAGTTCTTTTGGCAGAAGTAACTTTAACACTACGTTTGGATCTTGAACTTTAATGTGGAAAATACAAAAGAATTTTTTTCGCACTTCAAATGATGCGACTCTATGCAATAATATTTGCACCTTTGCATTTTCCTACTCTTTTTCCTCAATGTTTTCCTTGATCCAAACATAGCATAAAACTTCAATCCCAGGAAACGGAAATTACAGTAGAAAAAACTTCAAGCCAAAGCAAGCTTACCCCTGTATATGTGACGAAAAGTCCAAGTATTATCATGCAAATCTCGGACAACAAGTTCTTGAGTTGGAGGTTGCATTGAGTAGTCCTGTAATAGGTAATCATAAAACTAAATTGTAGTACTAAAAGAAATAAGACAAGACAACAATGACATACCAAGAAATAACAATGAAAGATCATTCAGAATTAACTAGTAGGAAACTTATTAGACCAGAAACATACTAATTGTGGAAAGAGTTTTTCTGCAGCCCTCCTCGGAACTGAGAAGCCACCATGTGTGCTTGTATCACTGGCCGTCAAAGTTTTGCAGAAGAATTCAGTTGGATGTTTACTAGGTTTTAGTCCAAAGTCGGGTACAGGGAAAATATCTTTTTCCTGAACCAGAAGTAAAACATAACATCCAAAGGCATTCATAAGAAAATACTAATCAAGTTCTCTCTTAGACATACTATAGTTCATATTTTATCAAGTTGTAATAAGACTCACAGAATTCACAGACTGCAAGCTGATCTGGGCATAGATTTCATCTGTTTCTTTGTCTGCCTATTGATAAGAAGATAGTTAAAGGAAAATTGTAAATATTACAGCACGACAACATTGTCTGCTCATATGAATGAAATCCACTGCTTAGCTTAAATTTAAATGTATATATATAATAATAATTGTGAGAGAGAGAGAGAGAGAGAGAGAGAGAGAGGAGTATCTGTATGGCAAGACATACATGGAGGGTAACGTTGTGAACTTGGCACAACAACTGAGAGGGGAGATTTGGGTAGTTGGGTATTTGTGCTGTTGCAGTTCTATTGGTGGAAACTGCAACCTGTTGCAGAGAGATGAGAAACACATTAACTTGTGGAAAATCCCATCTGTGTAAGATAGCAAGACAAATATTGCACCTTGTCTCAACAAAAAATAACCCGATATACATAAAAGCTTACGATATATTTTTACACTGATCCGTTTTTGGAACAGCTTTACGGATGATTTGATTATGATTCTTGCAGATTACTTGCTAGAATCAGGATAAAATCATAGAGGGCTATCTTCAGATTCATTTAAACGGGAAAATTTAACTCACAAACTTCAATTTCTCATTTATCCAACAAAAACCTGTAGATTTTTTTCCCTATAAACACACTTCTGGAAGAGAATAACAGAAAAGGCCCTCAAGAATGACTGTTGAACTTGTGTATTATTTTTAGAGAAACAGTCCTAAAGGCCAAATTCTGCAGACTCCCAAACAATAGGTGAGGACTTGGTACATTTTGAATGGAAGAACATGGTTATTAGCTATCTCAGTAATCTACTCTTGCTGATACCTGTAAGAAACTATTCCAATTTCACCCCATCATAGTCAGAAGGGCCCTTACAGCTTCCCACTGTTCATTGAGTACACAATTTTACCTAGTTTAGTTCTTTTTATTAACAATGAACAAGAAGAAGATAATGTAATCATGTGCCACTTTACTTCCTCCCAAATTTGACTAACTTCACTGAGTTCCACTTTCTGTAAGATGAACATATCTACCAGCATAGGACAACAGCTTCAATTGTCACATTTTGTTAATTCGAATAAGTGTAAGAGACAAACCTGTTCACTGTGGCCTTGTGGAAAATAGTAGACAAGGCTCCCAACCAGAGGCAGGGTGACCAGTGGACCAGCACAAGCATGCCACAACTCAGAATTTATTGGCTTATTTCCCCCTATCATAATACATTTTCAGTTTCCAGAAGGTAAAAACATATAAAAATTTGGAAATTCATAATTTTCCTCGTGTTTTTTCCATTGAATTGTCTCAAATTTGCACCAAAACTCATATCCATAAAGCTTACTTATATTACTTAACATCTAATTTACACTATAGATTAACAAATATCATCATTAAGAAAACCGAGAAGGTGAACTGACCAGTTTGATCCTGCATTTCTTTCAACAATTTCATCCCTTCCAGTAGATTATTTGCCCCACCCACCAGACCTCCTGGTTTCAGCTTTTCTTCAACAGAACCCATGCATAAAATCTCTTCCTTTCTATTTCAATCCCTCAATAACTTCAAAAGACTCCATTTTTGCATCAACCAATGAAAACAAGTATTGAGCGTCACACAGATTGGATCTTTCCCCTCAAAAACAGCAACACACAGTTCTTCATCACTAGGAGAAAAGGCAAATTATCTAACAACTCACTTCAAGAAAACACACATATTCTTCACCAGCAGCAAGAGGCACCTTAAAGAACTGACTCATCAGTATTTTCTTGGAGGGACAGAAGAATAAAGCCAAGACAAATATTCAGAGAATCTAGTAGTATGAGAGGAACCAATCAAAGAGAGCATGCCCTAAATCCAAAACCAAGGAACAAAACACACGCTGCAAAAAGCAACTGAAAAATCTAAGTGGGGCTTCCTCTTCCCCTCCCCTATCAGCAACAACCCATCAACAGCTAAAAGGGAAAAAGTGAAAAAACCCAAAGAAAACACACAGACACACACAATATAATTTAGAGGGGTCAGTTTTTTTTTGCATCAAAGCACGCGGACCAAAGCATGAGTGGTTGGATTATCAAGTGTTTCTCCCCCTTTTTACCCCCCCTCGTTCTTTTCTCTCTTGATATTCTTCTCAAAAGAAATTGACCTTTCAATAAAAAGGGTGGCCTTTGAGATAACAAAAGCCTTCAACTTTGCCTTTCTTAATCAATATAACACCAAAAGCTTCAATCTTTTTTGCCCTTTTCTTTTCTCTCTCTTGTTTTTCCTCTTTCCTTTACATTATTCTTCCACTGTTCTTGAGTTTTTGCTGTGTATCTATTTCCTTTATTGAAGGGTTCGTTTCAAAACTGGCAAAGAGTGTGCAGGCTCCAAACTTGCTGAAAATGGTTGGTTCTGTTGTAGAAATTTGTGAGCTGAATAAATGAACCCAAAAAACAAAAAAATGGAAATTTACCAAAGCCGAGCTAGACTACTCCCACACAAAATTGTATTCATGCAACAGCAGAGAAATGAGTTGGACATGGATAACCTTTGCTTGCACACATAAACTAATCCAATATACTACAACAACATAGGAAGAATGTATGCACTAATTTATAGTCTTTATAATTGTCACTTAACCAAACTAATTAAAACAATTTCAAATTCTACATATGACTTCATATTGAAATAAAAATCCTCACATAATGTGCTCAATGCTACAGCATACGCACTTAGAGTAGCTAGTAGTCATTAATTTGATCTAGTAAATTAAGAGCTACTTTCTTGAGGTTGGAATAGTAATAAATTTTTGAAAAAGAGTAAGAAAATAGGAAAAAATACTTTTTAAAAAAAATTATTATCATTTCTAGCTTGTGTAACAAATCCACGTTATGGTTTAGGGTCGCAATTTCATTAGATTAATTTCTTTAATAGTAGATGTTAAAGAATGGATCTTAAACCTAACTTAACCCCAAAAGTTAATTCAATATATGAGAATTGTTCAAAATCATATATAAAAATCATAACTTATTTATTTTACAGATGTGGGACACTAACACATCCTGTGCACGCCCAGAAATAAACATCTAGAACGTGGAATAATATGAAATTGGTGGTTCAACAATACTAGGTAATCCAATATCGAGAATTGTGGCTTCAATATTATGTCAAAGAATGAACTTTAAACCCAACTCAATCTTAAAAGCTAGCTCATAAGATGAAAATTGCTAAAAATTATATATAAATACCACGATTTATTTATTTTATCGATATGAAACACTAATAATAGAAAAAAAATATAAGTTTTAAGACATTGACAGCGAATTAAAATTTTTTGAGTTCTATTTTTGATTGGGAAAAAAGTGTAGGCCAAGAAACATTGCTAGCATTGCTGACATGGAATAATTGACTCTTAAGTTGAGAACAAATCTTGCATGATTCACTTGTTGAAATTTAGGTTTATGTAGATTTTTTCGCCCCAATTTAATTTTTTTCTTTTTTATATTTTGAATAAAGAATTGGAGGGAGAGATGTTGATCAAATAAAGACAAGAGATGGAGAGGCGCATTTTAGCACGTGGATTACGAGGTATTTGCAAAAAGGTCTCTTCTCTTATCATGTTTGGGCGAATCAAGGCTAGACTTTTAATTTTGTATTATTTGGGGGTGCTATTTTTAAATCCAAATGGGATTTTCTCTCTCGATTTTCTCGGGCTTTGTTGAAATTCTTCTATGAGCTTTCGCGTCAGATTTAGAGTTGTATATTGTTGACCGTTTGGCATGCGTACGGTTCACGACAAATTAATGATACGGCGCACGTTAGAAAGGGTCTCGAAATGTCTTGTGCTGCCGTGTGCACTTTATCAAATGGGGCCATAACAACGCTTCCCAAAAGAGTCAAGGAGGTCGTGCCACATTACATTCTAAGATTGAGCTTCATAGTTAGCATACAATAAGTTTTAATTTTTGAAAAAAAAAATTGAGTTTGATTTCTACTAATATGTATTAGTTTATTTAGATAATTATATATAATAATCTTTATAAATTTTGAGATCGTAATCTGTTCTATAATTATTGTTTAATAATTTGTAATTTATGTTGACAATTTTCAACTAAAATTTAGTTAAAATTAGAAAGTGATGTGATGAGCAAGCAATTTATGCTT
This sequence comes from Jacaranda copaia, assembly GCA_014898725.1. Taxonomy (NCBI): domain Eukaryota; kingdom Viridiplantae; phylum Streptophyta; class Magnoliopsida; order Lamiales; family Bignoniaceae; genus Jacaranda; species Jacaranda copaia. Next base: position 535,277 of record JACGDI010005438.1, read on the forward strand.
TAGAGGTCTTAAATCGATCATATGATACATATTATTGTTAATAAATCATAAATATTGTTGTCATTAACATTTAATTAATTTAATTTAATCAAATTTGGACAAAAATATTTTTTTTTGTGGAGTTTGTTTTAACTAAATCTAGCAAGAACATGCTAAATTTGACTATACTTGTTCTTGTTATAGTATGAATGAATTTGACATCAGTTATAAATTCATTCATATTATACTATGCTCAATCATTATTGTATACTATTTAAAATTGAAATTTAGCTCCCATAAATATGAAATTTTGTCTATTTTTATGATAATTGAATGTTGATATTAGTGTATAGTAATTGATATCCAGATATAGTAACAAATTTATTGCTTTATCCCACCACTATTTATTCGTGTGAGTGTTTCTATGTGGGATCAATTTTGCCACAAGGGTCTCTTAAATTTATTTTGAAAAAATTAGTAGGTTATTAATTCGAAAACGTGACTATTCGAAGAAATTACTCGAGTGGTAAAGCAACTAAATATCCCCTTCTGTCGACTATTAAATAATATAACCGTAGGATTATGATTTTAGATCCAAACTCATATTTTTGTGTGGGAGTTTACTATAATAGGGTGTTCATTTACTAATGATAAATTTATCAATATATCCTTTAGTTATATTTTGGCCACATCAAATTCTATACTAAAATTATTATAAAATTAAACAACCATAGGATAAAAATCAACACATATAAAATGTATCATCTACAAATCCTATGTTTGAAACTAAAGTTGATATAAAGAGAGGGTGGCAAGAAGTATACATTATCATAACTTAGATTTATAATACTAACACCCATAGGGTGGCTTATTTTACTTAGCACAATTGTACCATCCACTAATTGAACCATGTGATTTCTCTAGGGGGAATTGTTACAATTGTACAAATACACTTAGGTCTAAACTATTTGATGCAAGAGTTGTGGTAGCATAGCATGTAATCATTAATGCATTTTAGTTTAAGTGGCAAATCAAGGGCCAGGATTAGTTATGATTGTATTCAAATCCCAGTGCTAGGATGTACAAGATTGATGTAAAAGCTAGAGTACTAATATGAATTATACTGTCTCAATTATGGGTGATCTTGTTGTAGGTGACCTCTTTGATAATTCTTTAAGTAACCTCCTAATTTGTTGGTTATAATTCAAACTTCAATGATTGAATCCTACCCCAATTACTCCTATTCATTCATTTATTTATTTGATTATTATTTAAAAAACAAAAGAAGATGAAATGAAAATTCACTTAAATGAAAAAAAAAAAGTATTGGTAACATAGTTTCAAGGGGTAGTATTAAAATAATCGCTTGTTGTATATATTAATTGACATTTTTTTCCTGTATGTAATAATGATTTTTACAAATTTGAAATAATAAAACTTACAGATAAAAATTGTAACTACTAGCGATTAGTGATATATGTCTCGTGATAAACTTGTCATTATATATACAAAAAATGATTATTTAGTTATGAGTTATTTATATGACACTGAAATTCTTTAATGATGTATTTGTTTTTACAATTTTTTTAACTGATAGAAGAATTGAATTGTATAGTTCATTTGTCTTATATATTAGAAGATTAAAAGCACAATCCTAAATTTCGACAAAATTCTGTCACTGGTCAATTAAGCTGTAACGTCACCTCATACTTATATATTTCTATGGAATTAAAAAATCTATATCACCTCAAGTGTGCGTGTTTATTATTAAAAATATCAAATTCAATTCTTAATTTCAAAATTATTTTCTCAAGAGTTTTCTCAGGTAGAGTAAATAATGGGCCTATAATTTAGATTATTAGTAGTCAAAGATGGCAAAATGCGGAAAATGCAAGGAAAAGAGTACTGAGTGAACCTTTGCCTTTTCAAGTTTCAACTCCTACTTTGGCCATAAAGGGCAAAAAAGCAAGAAAAAAGAAAAGGAAAACAATTGGACTAAATTTTAATTTTGTAATTATTTATTTTGAGGATTGACGGAGACAAACTCAAAACTATTCATTTAATAATTCAACAAAATTGGTTAAATTCATTTTTGCCAAATAAAATAAATTACACAGCAAGTATGCATAAAACTAGCAAGATGTCTGTCCTTATTTATTTATTTTATAAATTCTTCAATTTATAAAATATTTTTGAAATTTGTAAAATGATATATTTTAATACAAAAATAAATTTTAAAGTATTTTAATAAAATAAGATAATAGAACTTGTAAGATGTGCAAATTTAAAAATAAATTTTGAACTCTTCACTTTTTCAAATAAATTTATAAAAAATTAATTATGATTATTTCAATAACTGCTTATAAGCACACTTCTATAAATTCTAACATATACTTTAAAATACTTAAATATTTCATAAAAGATTTTAAGGGACTTTTTAAATTAGTCCAAAACCCTCGAAGGATAAATACATTATATGTTGTAAGTTTGACTTCAATTTAATTAAATTGAATTTGCATTAAAGTAAATTAAATTATCAAGTAAAAAAAAAGACACATAAGAAATATGACATTCCTTCGTTCAGAATTGTTCAGACCCTGACACCACCCGAGATTGGTGGGCTCCATTAAACCCTCTCCTGCTGCAGTTCCTCCAATACCTTTTAGCAATCAGTAATTTTAACCCATAATCAACCTTTCTCAAAAAACGCAACTGCTAAAATGCCACACCGTACAATACCTGAAAAGCGTGTCACTGCACGGACAGCAGGAATCTCGTTGCATGTATGTTGATATGTGGGCCACATTTGATACGTGAGAGCTAATCTCACCTGACTAATATATTCGTTTGATCGGAAAAAATGACGTTGAAATAATAATAATAATAATTTTACATTAGGGATGATAATAGATACAAGTAAAATTCGGATTCACCCGAATCCATCTCAAAGCATAAACGGATCTTATGATAGGCCTTGAGTTTTAATTTTTAAACTCAAATCCGCCCCACTAGATATTATATATATTAATTTTATTTATTATGTGTATATTTTATGTCGTGTGTATTTATATATATATGAAAAAAAATATGAATATTATATATATGTTCTATATAAAAATAATAATATTATCATAATAAATAACTTGTACATTCAATATGTATATACAAGTAAAAATAATATTTACAATTTATCATTTTTCAAAGATTAAAAATGCATATATAAATATTTAATTAATATTTTTTTTGTTAATAATGTTTTTTCTCATATTATGAAGTTATGGTGATGTTATTTTTTTAAAAAAAATATTTTTATTTATTTTTAAATATTTTAAATAAATCAAACGCTTCTAACGAGTCCAACCTGCTAGATAAGACTTTGAAGCGAAACAGGTCTTTGGTTTATAAAAATCTTAACACGGCGGGTCCTGAATTTTGTCAAATTCATCCCAAATCTGATCAATTGCCATCCCTATTTTACATTGTTGTTGATTCAATAGATTGTTTAATATTATATTTTAAAAATTTCACAATTATGGATTACCCTCAATTTTTATTATCTATGTGTCAAGATGAGGGAAATCTATTCTTTTTTTAATTGACATGATAATATTATAATTTCTACTTCAACTCAAAAATGATAATTAACACTAATTAAATGAATAATATGTGCTCGAAGTTAATTTTGACTCGATCGCTATCCTAATCTCCTACATCAAATGTACCATTGATAAAGGACTAATTTTATTTAATAGGCTATATCAAATGTTATTGGTATATTATTAAAATATGTTGAAAAGACAAAATATACTTAGATTTATTTTATAAACCAAGCATGCCCTCTCGGCTCTGCAACCAGCAGTGGGGCCCACATGTCATTGCGCGTGCATTCGTGGGGATCGGCAGCTTGATCCAACGGTGGGGAGGCGACTCTGGACAGGAGCTTTCACGCCGGGCCAGTCACTCTAGCACAAATGCCGAGGGTGTTGGAACTAAAACTCGCCGCAAATGCAGCTGATTATTCCTCAATTCGGTATTCTCGATTCTTCTTCCTTTGCTGATTTCCAACACCGTTAACCAGCCTCCACGTGTCAAACATGCAATGGCTGGTATTAATCCAATGCATTGGAATTACTATGGTTAATCCTGACTCTCAAGCGCTGCCCCTCGGATTTCAAAGTCATCTAAGAGCCCGTTTGGTTTTATTTTCTAGATATATTTTCATTTTTTTATGAAAAGAGATAATGAAAAATT
>JACGDI010005438.1:539606-556467 GCA_014898725.1 Jacaranda copaia
CATTTTTAGAAGAAAATAAAAATGGGCTTTAAAAATAAAACCAAACAGGCACTAAGTTTCAAGATGTAAGAGTATAGCTTGAATTTATTGTAAAATTTTATTTTTGTTACATTTTTAATTTAGTGAATTGTTTGGTTATGTTGTGGGATACATCAAGTAATGTTGATAATTTAGAAATATTATTTTTTAAAAATCAGCTTTGCACAAACAGAAATGTTCCACCGTCCGCACATCATAAAGGGATCACCCTCCAAAATTTACGTGGCAAAATTGCAATTCCCCGCAAAATTGAGGTTTTTAATTTAAGTACTTCTCTCCTCATTTTGTAAAAGAAAAAAGAGTTACTTGTGAAGAGGGATTTTTTGAAAAATTTATAAAATATTTAAAAACTTATAAGATATTATATTGTGTTCAACATAAATTTTAAAAAATTGAGTACCTATAAACTCTCAAAATTAAATACTAGGATTTCATAAGTCTCTCTATTTAAAAAAAATAAGGAGTTTTAATTTATTTTTGAACTTTTAACAATTTCGTTTAATTTTTATCATATCAAATTTGAATTAATATTAATAACATAATATATTACATGCTTCAAAATTTTATTTTGTCTAAATATTTTTTAAAAAAATTAAATTAAAATATAACGTCTTACGAGTTCTGGTGACGTTTTAAAATTTTTTAAATAAATTTTACCAAACATCCTTTACATTCATAATTAGTGGAGAGTATTGCATTATCATAATTTTTTAGGTAAGCATTATTATTATGGTTTGGTCAAGTATCAACTAATGACCTTTATAGTTGAAAAACAATACTAAATCTCATCATTATGTTCTAGTGGTAGCTCTTTTCCCCCAATATATACACTATAATATTCCTTAATTATTGCAAAAATAAGAAAAGTAGTAGTAAATTAATATGGCCATTAATTAGTAGGATTTGGAGAAGATTTCAAAGAAAGCAATCAAAGAAATGTAGCATGTTTTGACCCCCAATGACTATGGCAACCAAAATTAAAGGCTATTCTAAGGTATCATGGTGTGTTCACTTTTGGAATTTTGACTTTAATGGTTGATGTCTAATATGGCATTATTAAAAGCCACAAACATTTGACAATGATAATTTTAGTTTTTGATGTTAATTAATAATTGATAATTTTAATGTTTCTTGTGATGGTTGAATTATGATTATGACAATCTTAAAAATGTTGAGGAATTGGTCTTTTGATATTAAACTAAGCTTTTTAGGCAATAATGATAATTATTCTATGGGATTTTTTATTAAAAAATTTCTATTATTTTAACATAAAGGGCATCCTCATAATTCACCATATGGCTTCAAGTGTTCTCTTTTTTTCTTTCTCCCCCACCTCGAATTATTGCAATTTGAAATTCATGGGAATCACAAGAATAAATTGGCTTATTATGCTAACCTCCACCTAAGGAGGATAACCATTGTTGTTTCTATGAATTGAATTTTTTGATCCAATTATATGTTTTGATTTGATTTTGAAAGATAAAGAAATGTAAGGATTCTTCGGAGCTATCCAGCGAAAACCCTCCAACATTTAAATCAATTAAAAGATAATGCATAATTTACAAAGTTAAAAATAAAGTTTTTATGCAAGTAAATATTTAGATGGATAACATGCCCTTTAAATATAATGAATGAAGTTATTTGCAGATCATCAGAATCTTGTAATTATGTTTGAGCCCACAAGACTATTAAAATGCAATGGGATCAAAGAGTTGGATTTCGTTCGAATTCGAATACTCTAAAAATAAAAACGTGGATTCTTTGATTTTAATTGGATACTTTTCTATTACAACATTTTGGTATAGCATTAAAATTATAGGCCTTGTTTGTTTACAAATTTTCAATACATTTTTTAATTTTCAAAATTTAAATAAATAAACAATACACAATTTTCAATCCTACTCCCAAAATACAAAATTTATCCTAAAAAAATTCATACTATTCACACTCCCAACATATTCCACAAAGTTTAAATCAATTGTCTCATCATTACAAATATAAATACATATTACCACCTATACAATCTATATATACACATATATAAACAATTTTAAAATACTCAATCCTACTTCTTGTCGTCTCCCAAAACACAAACAAATAAACAAACAAACAATTTTATCTCAATTCATTCTTTACCTATCACCAAAAACACAAACAAACAATTTTCATATTCCCTAATCCTACATCTCAAAAACCATTTTGCCAATGACAAAACACCCTAATTCACAACCAAATAGGCCCATAGTTGTTTTACTTGGTGATTCATTTTTTTATAATTTAAATTTGACTGAAATACTGGTTTATTTTTTTAATAAAGACAATTTTGGGCATGTTATAAGCTGATATTTCAACTCCAACCTCAAAACTTTCAATTACTTGTAAGAATAAATTTAACCAAGAATTTGACCATGGTAAAATTGGTAAGTTGAGGGAATTTTCAAAGCAAAATGACTAAAATGTATATCATTACCCCTAAATTTTAAGACCAACTTTGAGGAACAATCAAATGATTAAGATTATCATTGCTATTATACCCATAATAATAGGATTTCATCGGGGTAAAAAAAATTAAAGAAAAAAGGAAAAAGAAAAAGAAAAATAACCAGATAATGGGAAAAGGAGAAAGAAAAACAGCAAAAAGCATACAAAAAAGTGGGGGCAAGCATGATAATTGAAAGTGAAAGAACCAAATTAGGCGTGGCGAAAGAGGGGAACAGAAGAACAGAGTACAGTGTAGGGATGTAAGGAGACATATTCTTATGTGTAAGAGAACTACACTTTGTCTAGTTGTAAATTGTGGGCCGAATTTGAAGGCTACTTTAAGGGCTTTTTTGGATAGAAAAACAAGTAAAAAGGGCATTCTCTTTTGAGTTTTCCCACTCTTCAACTATGAAATGAACATCGCCCACAACATTCTTTTTGGGGAATTCTAGTCAATTGTTCTAGCTTGCTTAAATTTAGTTTAATGTGAAGGGAATGGTAATATTTATTTATATAGTAAGTATACATTTGATATGGGTTCCAAAAATAGATTTTTTTTAGTTATAGGAGTGATTAACGTGAACTTTTAGTTTGATTGATGTAAATTGGATTTTAAAATCGTACAAAGGGCTTATGGGTTGTTGGGTTTTGCTCGATGAAAAATTTTCAACGATTAACTCAGTTTTTGAATTAGGGGTTAAAAAGCTGGAAGAGAATTAAATGACATAAAAATAATTATATATCTATAAATGTTTAAATATAGAGTATTTATACTTGTTTGTTATTTGAATACGAGGCTATACCTATAAATGTAAAAAATACAGAGTAATTTGTTTGCTATTTGGCCGACAAACATAATTTGAACGATTTGAACATTTTTATCTAATGAAGAAGATTCCTCAAATTGTGAATTGTTTCATATCAAACTAACCTAGGTGGAAAGATCATAAATCTTAGAAGTATCACATAATTATTCACAATACTGGGCTTGTTTGGTTTTAATTTCATTTTTCATTTCCAACATTTTGAAAAATATTGGAAAATAGTTAGTGGAAATGATTTGGATAGATTATTGGAAAAGTAATTATTATGTTGGTTTTACTAGGTTGTAAGTGGAGATAGATAAAAATAATAGAATAGATAGAGAAAATATATATGCTATTGGAGAATGTGTTTTGAAAATGAAAATAATATCGGGTAAAAAGTTATGGTTTTGTAAGGTTATGTTTTCCCGAAATAATATTATTTTGGGGAAACATAACCAAACATATCTCCATTTCTCTTCCAAAACATACATTCTCCAATATATACATATATAAATATATTATATATATTTTATAATTATTTTAATATTAAAAAAATTATTCAATTCTATTTTTACTCAAAAAATCCAACAGAAAAGCATTGATTTGACTGTTACAGTAAAAAATGTCGTCTCCAATATATAAATAAATATATCAAAAAATAACTTTCACATTTTTTAATAATTCATTCTTCTAAAAAACCAAAACACATAATAAAATCAAATAGAAAACATAACCAAACATTTCTTATGTATTTTATTTTTTGAATAGTAAAAAAATATGAAAATGAGTTTTAAAGATGAAACCAAACGAGAGAGTTTCATAATTACCTAAGTCAACATTCTAACAACAATCAACAAAACCTAAAATAAGCATTTATTGTTAGGTATGGCCAAATTTGCTTTTGACTAGAACTCTCCCTTATGTCCCATCTTGCATTTCTTACCAACAAAGTGGCATGCGAGAATGGATAAGAAGTTAGATCAAATTGCACTATCATCTTCCCATTTTCTTTAGAAGTATTGCAACTATACATTGCATGTATTTCACTTTATTTGTGAGTTGGTGGATCTTATTTCTGTGTCGAAGCACTTTACACAGTGTAATATTTTGGAAGATTGAATAATAGTAACATAGTATTCTTGACTTATCAAGTAAATCATGAGAATTAGAGAATAAATCAAATTAATAATTTTATTTCGTATCAATTTATATTAAGTTACTAAATTTCTATAGTCGGTGTACATTGTAGTGCAAGCTTCATCCTTTGTTTAATGTATGATCATAGTATAAGTTATGGTCTAAGTAATATTAAGAGGGTCTTTGGTTAAGTTCATTTAAAATATGTACAAGCCGCTTTTTACATATTATAAGATATTTTTAGAGTTTATATGACATTAAATTTTAGTTTAAAAATTAAGTTTTTGGAGCTTACAGATTTCAAAAATGATAATTTTGTAATTATATGATTAAAATTCTAAGAGTTTGCTAAATTCTAAAAATTATTTTAGTCTTACTTTGTTTTAAAAGAGTTATAAGACCCTAAGAGGATGTTTGGGTGAGCTTACAAGCTCCTCAAAACGCCTTATAAGATATTTGAAAGTTTATAAGATGGCAAAAAAGTGTTTAATACTTTTTTTGTTTTTTAAAGAGCTTATAAGTTATAAGTTTTTAAAATAAGATGTCAGGAGCTTATAAGCTTTTTTTAAAAAAATAAAAAGTTCCTAACTTATTTTGAAAATCTTAACAAGCTAGTTTAATTTTAATCGTATTAATTATAAAATTGTAATTATTGACATCTTATAAGCCCCAAAATCTTATTTTGTCCAAACACTTTAAGAATTTATTTTTAAAAAAAGATCTAACACTTTATAAATTTTAAAACCATCTTATAAAATATAGGAGCTTATAAAATTTTTTAAATAAATTTGGCCAAACACCCTCTAAATAACGTCTTATTTTGGTTTGAAGTTTATAAAATTTTTTATTTTTAAAAAGAAATTATTAAATATTTTATAATATTTTATAAGCTCATGGAAACAACCTCTAACTATATAGATGCTAACAATTTCGTGTACATTTTCGATTGTAGCATTTTACCATCTACACAAATAGAAAAATACATAGATAATTTTTCATTTTTAAATATTTTATTCAATATATATATATAAAAGCTCATACCTTTGAGAGTATTTCTTTTGTTTTTCTTAGCCCAATAACGGCCCAACTACCAAACATTACTGCACATAAATAATAAAATTTGTCGATTCTTTCTCATGGGCTGAGCCCATAAATATTTAAAGAACCTACAATTTTATTTCAGCTCAGTTCAATTTCAAACAAACAAGAAAAGATCGAAATTAGGGTTTTGCAGGGGGTTGTGATTTTGTATATCAAACCCTAAACCCTTCCAGCTTCAATCGAACACAATCAACGGTAAAGGAGTTCGTAATTTTCCTTGATGTTCCTTTTAATGGAGGGACTGAAGGAATGCGGGGCGAATTTGGTGGTGTATCTACTCCCATTCAAGTTTGAATTCAAACATAAAAACGTAAGTATCTTAATCATGAACAGTAAGGCATTAGCATTGTTGCGTTTGAGGAGTATTGCTTGGTTTATGTTAATTCTACTGCGGAACGTGGAGAGGAAATTTATGTTAGCCAATCTCAGAAGAAACGTACGATAAAAGTTGTAACCATTCTACGCTTTCTGGTGAAGAGGTGAAATATTGTTTGCCCCTTCTTTCTGAAAATAGGCTTTCTGCTGCATATCTTTAGCCAAACTTAGCACCTAGAGTAATTGTACCTTAAAAGCATCAATCTTTTATTTTTAGTAATGGATGGACTAGAGAATGAACTGACAATCACAGTTTAATTGTCTGCAGACAGTATTAACTAGGATTTGATAATTATAAATCAAATTGTGGTTTATGAGTTGCAGAATCCCACGTAACAAGTCTTGGATAGAGATTGAGAGAAGATCTTACATGTGATTTAGATTAATGGAGTACAGTGATATTCAGCAGAAAAAGGTGTCTACTTGATGTGTTTGGTTGACTTTATTTAGTGATACTCATGCTTTCTTTATTATGAAAAGCATTAACTTTGAGGCTTGATGGCTACATACATGGCAATTGAATCATAATTTCTCATACTCTTCCTTTATCTGAAAAATTAAAAGGAATTGAAGTCTTCCAATTTAAAAGTTGTTTGTGGTATTCTGTTGTTTTTGTTGAATTGACTCCTATGCATTTTCTTTGTAGGAAGAGATCCTTCGTATATCAGGATCTTTGCTTGCTGACCAAACAGGATGCACTTGATGGTTGGATAAAAATTTGAACATATGGTCTCAAGCTCATAGGTTCTGATCTAAACTTTTTCTCAATAATAGATAGTTCATCTAGAGTATGTTGCATTTTTTCGTTTGACCAAGGTACACTATTCTTCAAAATGATGCTGGGGACAATTGGACAGGGAGAAGACAAAAGGCTAGAGAATGATCGATTGATGGTTTAGAAAGGAACATCTTCCTTGGATAATGATGACTATGTTAAGAAGTCAAAGGAAAGGAGAAAAGAACACACTTGAAAGTTGATGAAGAAGCCACATGCATGCGTTTTCTAGACACATGACAAAGTAAGTTATTTTTCTTCTGAAAACTTGCAAGTGAGCCATAACATGTTGCTGTCTGCCTCCTTTCTTCTTCACATAAGCTTCCTGTATTTCAGCATTTTCTACATTCTGTTTCATTATTTTTTGTTTTTTTTTCTTTTCTCTTTAACTATCTGCATTTTGTTGCTGTTTATCTTTATCTACAAATTATATTCGATAGAGTTGGTTGAAACTAAAATTTGGCTTGAGCTTAGATATCACTTATCTAGATTGTTTGGTAACATTTTCTGTTTAATTGTTACGTGTGGTTTTTAGATGAGTAGATGGCATTCCTGTTATTTTTAAAACATATGTACATTACACATATTTCTGGACTATCTAGAGGAGGTTTGTGTGTCAACTGAACCCTTTCTTTTTCACTGTGATATCTGAGTCCCATTTGATTTAAGGTTTGGAGTTCTAGTGAATGCTTGAAGCTAGAAGAACCAATTTTCTTTTTTCTTAATGTGCATGTTTGAGAATTCAAAATTTTGGTTACTAATTACTTTTCCTCATATTAAAACCTGGTTTCCCTTTGCATTTTAACCATAGAATTTAATATGCTGCCAAGTGCCAAGTGCCAAGACGGCTTTTCAAGTTTCAAGACACAGAAAGATCCTCCCATGGTTGTCTTTGTCTATATTGTTTTGCTGACCGAAGATAAGTGCGTTCATTGTCGCCGACTGTCACACAAAGCGTGCAAGTTTTCTTTCCTGGGGTGAGTATTCATTTTCAGATGCTTCCGTGCGCATTGGACATGAGAGAAGCACAAGGAAGTAAGTTGTTTGTCATGTAGATTAGCTGTTTTGTGCCACTAAGATGGTCCTTATGCCATTTATGTGCTATTGCATATCAGGTTAAAGGGCTTTATTGAGCCTTTGGATGGCCTGTGTAATTAGCTATTGCTGTTTCAGATAATGCTGCAATCTGTAATCCTCTTACTTATTGCTCAAATTCATTGTATCATTTTTTCAAAAATATTTAGCATAATAAAAAGTATGAGTCAAATTTTCTGTTTCCTTTTCTTTTTAAGTGCGGTTAAGTTCATATCTTATGTTTGACAGTCGCAATTAGCATATTGTGAAACCATTTATGCTAGGCCTTTAAGTATTTGTCAGAATCACTACACCTTGGTACTATAATTCTTATTTTTCTTTGTGCAAGGCATCAGTGTTCTGGAAATTGATCGAAGTGTAGTGCCTGACAACAGTTGCTTGAGTTTTGGTTGGCACATTTAATTTGGAGATTCTATAGTCCGGATGTCTTAGTTGCTTTTTACTGTTGGCCAACATTCTTCAGATCCAGCTGTTCATTTTTTGGGTCTACTAGATAGACAAGATTTTGCAGCAGTTTGTGATTATGGATTTATGACACTCTATGGAATGTATCATCTTGCCCTGGGGAACCTTTATAATTGGGGGGTCCAAGTTGTACTTTTCTCCTGGATTGGACACATGTCAAAGACTAATACTGTTTTGCGTTAGATCAGAGTTTGAATTTTTGAATTATTAGATTTTCATATGCCACAATAGAAAAGGAGCTGGAAATCTTGGTGCTGATTTGGTTATTCACATGGAACATGGTGATGAGCACACATTCCATTTGGCCATACCCTTATGATTGGCATACCATCTTTATTTCATCAAAATTTATCATTTATGTGTGAGAAATTATGACAGCTGAACAACATATCTGAGTAAGATTTGGCATGCCCTTATGATCAACTTCGGTATGGTGATGCCCTCATATAAAAAGTTCATATTCCTTCTAGGGTTTTCTTATTAAATCCAAATGAAACAGAAAAACGAACTATTTTGAAATGAGTGATTTAACTCTCTCTCTCTATCTCTGTTTCTGTGTGAGAGAGAGATGAGAGATCTTAGGTTGGTAAATGATGCTCTGAGTTTCATCTTCCTCCCATGTGCAGGTTGGGATTTTATATTCAGAAGAATACAGAGAAGGTTTGCGACAAATATTTGCCGTGTAATGAGGACTCCTAACATGCTTTTGTTGTTTTGTATATGAACTAAAACTGTATGGACATATCTCTCTTGGTTGACAGTATTTGAGTTGGGGGAAAATGTAGTAGTTTGCTTGGAATATTTGTTTGGTTTACCATACTCAATAAAATTATAGCTTCAACTACTTACTAATATCCTTTCTTTTTCTGGTGAAGAGAAGGAATTCTCAGAGGGGATCTTTTGTTCTTTCACATAGTTTGGTTATGAAAGATTTTTTGGTTGATTGTGATGAAATTGTGTTTTCTTTTTGTTCGCCTAGAATTTAAATTTCAGATACGAAGTTAGATCATTTTATTGCATAACATATTTGTTTTAACCTTCTATGGTACAGTATTTTTTTCGAATGAAATACTGATTGAAATAAATGATTTGAACTGATGATGGGAATAGGTCAAGCTACTCATCATGAATTTATGGCATACCTAGGCTAAGCCTATTTAATAAAAAGGCCAAGTTGGTTTAAAAAGTAACATTTTTAATTAAATAAATTAGGTTTAGGTTTTTTTAAAAGTTCACAAAACGTAATAGACTGGTCCATTTATTCTTCTTTATATAAAAAAATAATATTAATAATATAATATTAAATAATTAAGTGAAAATTTTCAGTAACAAAATGTGTTAAGTAACAATAATTTTTATTTTATAATAATTATTATAATATAAGTTTAATACTTACAATAAATTAATTGCATCTAAGTTATCATTACCATCACATACATACATTGACTAATATGGTGACAACATAAATATTGTTTCAATTCATTTATCAATTTATTGTCACTTAATATTATTATTATAAATTTATCAACAATTGACGATCATAATAAAACATAATTATTTTATTACTAATTTTTAATTGCGAAAACTTCTATAAAACTTTTGACTACATAATATTTGTCTCTCATAATTATGCATCTATTATTTATAATTTCGATTATTGTATAGTTACAATTTAGATTTTTTTAATTGAAATTTTATGAAAAATACGTTTTTTGGTAGACTTCCAAACTTGGCTAAAACTTTAAAAATTATTAAAAAAGTTAGGCTTAAATCTAAAGAAAAGCCTATCATAGATAATAGATTAGGTTAAGGTTTGTTATTTGTATAATAGGCCTGGCCTAGCCTATCCTACCCTATTTCCACTCCTATGCAACGGTGAGATTTATGTAAGTAAATGGTCAATCGGTCAACTTTCTTCTAATGAGATATTAAGACCCATACAATCATTATTATCTCCAACTTTGAACAACTAAGATTGTATATCTCAATCATTTGCAATCATTTGTTCCAACTAAAAACAATCATAATGTCATAAATCTATAGGAATTAGTAGGACTAAGACTAATTAAGTCATCAACCTCTTAACTCCCAATATTATTGTGCATGTAATCATATCATTAGAGAAGTTATATTATGTAATAGCATCTGTGCAGAGGTTATCACATTCCTGATCAGTAATTAAAACTGGCTTGATGGGAGCATGGTAGCCAGGTATGGGAGTGATGTCCTTTGAGATAGTATGAATCTCTCTGGAATGAGTTATGTATCACATACCTATGCTCAATTAACATCAGAAATACAATATTTTTCAGTCATACCCATCCAATTGCTGTACAATATATTTCTACTATGCTTGGCTCAAGGAATTTTGTCAGGAAAAAAAATATTTTTAATTATTTAATTGATGAAAGAAATATTAAAAATAATGTGACTCCTTATGGTAATTCCCAACTAAAATAATCCAATAAATGACTCAATAGAGATGAGAAAAGCATTATAGAGTATAGCTTAAGATTACACCTTAAGTGATTGCTATACTAGGATACTTTTAGCATTTAAACTCGTGTATGCTAAATCATATAGTAGCTAGCAGATGGCTGTTTGATCAATTGATATAAATATAAATATCATACATAATAAACTTTTGATATGCATGTATATAAATTAAAAAAAATCAAATAATGGCTATGCGGCCTCTGCTTCTCTTCGTGGAGGTGCATTAAAGAAGATCATGTCTAGTTTTTTAAACTTTTTTTTTTCCTTCTTCCTTTAGAAAGAGAATCATGGCTAACATTTCAACTACTTTTTATGAGATTTGAAATTACAATTGCTCTATTTAGATATATAGAAATTTATTGTCTTGCTACCTATTTATCCCATTATGGCATTAAGTTGTTGATCTTTTAGATCCTAAAAAGGGTTTAATTAGGATGGATTTGTAGAAGACTGCGTCTAAATATTAGTGGTGATATTTTACATTTCATATTAAAGGAGTCGAGATTTTAAAAAAATTTATAGATTATTTTTTTCTTTTTACTCATTAAAACACATTACATAAAAATATAACCTTTTACCACAAATGCAATGAGACAGTAACTCTCAAAACAAATCTTTCATATAAGATAATAAATTTGAAATTATGACATAAATAGTAAAACATATAAAACAAAGTAGGAAAGAATCTTATTTGGGCAGTCAAGGGAGGCTGGCAGTGTGGAGGCTTTAGATTCCCAGTCACCCACCGCCCCCCGGAAAAAGCTCTTACAAATTGGAAGCTTTCGGTCCGGACGTGCATTCTGTTCGGCGCTTTCGCATAGTTATAGACAGTACAATAAGTAGACGTAAGTTAAATATATCTTACGTAGGATGCAATTCTGTCGAAATTTGTTTTAAGGTATATAGATATAATAGCACGTACTGACTGCACCTCTGTCTGTACGTACTGTCTTCAACTTTTGGTTAAATGCATATAGTCCCTGCGTTAGGTGGAATTGCTTGAAAAGAAATAGTAAAAACAATATGTATTAAAGGAAAAATTGGTTGTCAAGTTAAGTTGTTTTGTTCCATGAAAAATTGTGGTGCTTTTTCTTTTGTTTTTTGGCTAATTTTTATTTTTTTTTATTGAAGTTATACTTGGCTTCAAATTTTAGTGAGGAAAATGTTGGACAAGATATTTTTCTTCACTTTAAATTAGATAATTTTGCGCTTAACTAGCTTTCAGGAAGAGAATTTTACTCGGTAATGACTTTTTTCTCAGGTTGCACCCAAAAGAGGGAAATAGAGATTCAATTCATGGTTCAAAAAAGGCCCTATAATATATATCATTCATTGAAATAAACGGTTTATAATGCATATCATTTGGTGAAACAAAGGATTCAATGGTCGAGTGGTCTTTGATCCAGTGGCGTTTCACATATAAAGTATGATGTTAGGAGTTCGAACTATAGCGAGCTCTTGATCTATGTGTATATAAATTAAAAAGAAAAAGTTAAATGAAATAGAGGGTCTATAATGCACATCAATCAGTATAATTAATAGAGGGTTCAGTAGCCTTTTTTTTTTTT
The DNA here is from genome assembly GCA_014898725.1 of Jacaranda copaia. Classification (NCBI taxonomy): domain Eukaryota; kingdom Viridiplantae; phylum Streptophyta; class Magnoliopsida; order Lamiales; family Bignoniaceae; genus Jacaranda; species Jacaranda copaia. The sequence goes on from JACGDI010005438.1 coordinate 551,945, forward strand.
TAATTTTTTTTGCACTAAAAGGTCAAGTAGTTTATACACTAGACCTTTATTAAACTCCTTATAAGGAATATGTGGATCAAGTCCATATTGCTTCAAGAAAAAATCAATAGACATATCATTTTATTCCTTCAATACCTTTAGGAAAAGATAGGTCTACTAGTTGAATAATTGCATCAGCCACAAGAGGAAGAGATAAAAGATAGACTAATATAATAAATTACATGTCTGGATTAGCTGATAAAATAAGGTTCTATCTGTCACTTTATCCACTAATACTCAATAAACAATTTCAACCTTTACATATTATAATTTTCCCCAAGAATCTTAGGCTGTTGCACCTATTTTCAGACAGTCTTCTTCGTACCAAACGCTAACATAACTTAATTACAACTTAATTACTTTGCTGCCTTTTTTCTGTGTTAATTTCTCAATTTTCTTTAGTTTAAATTTTTTTTATTTATATATATACACATTAGAAGTCTGTTCGAGCTTGAACTCCTTATTTCTCACATTAGGTAGAAGACTTGTACCGCTGGGTTACAGGTTACTCAATTCTTTAGTTTAAATTGTTAAAGATTCACTCATTATAACAGCTGCATCTGAATTTTCAATACCAAAAGAAGTAAGAAAGAAAGAAAAATGAAAATTCTTGAAACTGCTTTAATAATTATTACTAATTAATTGATATTCAAGGAATTAAATATGAAATTTTTAATGAAATATGAAAAAAAAAATTAATAACGTGGGGGAGTTGACAACAGAAAAGGCAAGTGGAGGCCAGGATTTATGTCTTTTTCAGTTAAATTAGATCCAAATCATTTGATCATATAATGAATTTGGGAGATCTCCACCCTTAATTTATGCTGATGTGGATGTTTCGATTTATATTAATTAATAATGAGTATTCCCTTATAAATACTTGAGGTCCACCATATTTTTAGGTATATAATTTTAAAGCAACTTATTTATTAACCCATATGCTATTTTGGTTGAACTTATTTTTTAAGTTATCTCATGATTATTTATCAAGTGATAATTTGTGTAATTTTTTATTATTTTGATATTATTTGACTAGCATGATAAATAAATTCATGGATAGTGGCATGTTAATTTATCATGAGAATTGCACATATAAATATGGGTTTTGGATATTTATATGAGTTTGAATATTTATTATTACTCCAACCAAACAAATAATAAAATAGGATAAAAATATTGTATTTCGTCGTATTATTCCAACAAAATTAGCCTGTATAGTATTAAAAAGAGAGAGGTCTTTATTTCGGTTTTAGGATTTATGAATCTTGGTTCTGACTCACTAAATACATCAATTTGACCGTTTTCGTTGAGATTTTAAGATTAAGATGTACCACTTCAATTGGTCTTTGGATCCCTTATTTTATTCCATATTTCATCTTCTATTTTAATGTGATGTATATATATTAAGTGTATCTGATTCTCAATTAATTATTTTTAAAAAAATATATTTAATATATGTATTATATGTCTATAAAATGAAATAAAAGATCAAACATAAATTAGAATATACAATTTAAACAGCTCCAATTGACCCAATACAGTGATTCGACCTTCACCCTATTGAAAAATTATTTCTCATTTCACTCTACAACAAAAATTCACATGACAATTCATCCAAAGGATAAACATCTCGATTTAGGACAGGAACCACGTGAGGATCCAAAGGGATAAACATCAAGACTTAGGACAAGAACACGTTCATGTTGTCTGCATAATCTCCACCATAATCTTGTTTAGACATAAGACTATGTAGAGGATCAATCAAATATTAACTAGGATAAATCGAACTAGAAATTTGGAAAACATACTAACGTGGCAATCTATTGAGGGCTGCTTTGATTAATTTCAAAATTACATGGATTAAAAATTTGAGAAAACGTTAATCCCTTCTCATCTGCAGTCAAATTATAGCAATTAAAACGAAAGAGATTGTAATGCCTCGTTCCGCATGGGCTAAATATTAAAAGAAAGAATATTATATAAGTTTTTGACAAAGAACTTATGTGCATTCATTGAATATCACTTTTAGACAAAGTGATCGTAGCCCAATTTCAAGATGGATTCAGTGGGTTTGAAGGCAATTCTCGCGTTCAACGGATTCAAGGGTCCGGAACATAATAGAGATTGTTGTCCTAAAGTAGACCTCACTTTGGAAAAGCCGAAGGAAAAGCATAGGTTAAAGAGATTCTTCTTCTTCTTCTTTTTCTTATTCTTATTATTATTATTATTTTACATACGCATATCAGGAGTCTCTTTGGTCTCGAATTTTTTACCTTTCATATTATGTGAAAAATTTATATCGTTAGGCCACAAGCTACTTGGCAAATTAAGACAAATTAACTATGTTAATCTTTCGTAAATAAATCTGTAATTAAGGGGACAAGCATTGTCTGGGCACCGCCTAATTCACGGTAGTATGCGCACGAGTGCTGATTCCTTAGCCTACAATCTTTGAGAAGCGGTTTAGTTAAAAAAGAAATATTAAAATTAATAGATTTTTGTTTTTATTTTTTATTTTTTGCTTTTTGGAATAAGTTGAAAAGCTAGGGGGAGAGAGAGAGAGAATAATATAGTCACTCTTTTGAGCGAATTATTTGAATATTTCATCATTATAAATTATTTGAATTGAGCAATTACTATTCAAAAAAATAAATTAAATACCAATACATGCACTAGCAAAATGTGCTTTTCATTTAAACTAAAACAGGATTATTAGCCCGACTTTTATTTTATTTATTTTAAAAATTAAATTTAAATTTTGTTACATATAAATTGTCGTTAGTATTTTATCTATGAAAAACACATAGCACCAAGGAGTCCAAACATCGATGGGTACTTGTAATTCAAAGAGTATGAGTTCGAGTTTGATTCATACAAGTATTAATTAATCTAGTCTGAAGCAGTTATCAATATACTTTTATAATAGTTTTTTTTAATTATATTTGATATTTTAATTTTATAGAACATAATTATATATATATCTTAGAGTTCGTTTTAAATACTAATATAACAATTAAAATATAATTGAGTAATTTCTCATAAAAAAAAAAGAAAAAAAAACATAATACTTACAAACCACTTTCCGTGCGGTGATTATTGATTGACAACAAATCAAAATAATACAATAGTAAATAATAATAATAATAATGGGACCACAATTAAACCGTACTTTAACATAGTACCCCATCGCCAAGACTTAAGTGGTGGCCTTCTTTAATTCAATAATTAATAATAATAAATGATGCCAACGTCACAATTTTACTGTGACTAAAAATTAAAATAAGGAATAAAAATAAGTGATTTTATCTCATTTTATTATTTATTTAATTATATAATAAATATTCGAATCCATGAGAATATCAAAAGCTTGTATTTATATGTGCAATTGTCATAATAAATTAGCTTGTCACTTCTATGGGTTTATTTATTACATCAATCAAACTATATCATAAGGCCTTGTTTGCTTGACTTAATTAGGTGTGATACATATCTAATCAAGCGTATTTTAATATTTATTTCAATTGATAAAAGTCCTTGATTCAATATTATTTATTGTTGCGTTTGAAAAATGGATTAAAGGAGAGAATGTTTGATTAAGTGTGACAAGAATTACAAAGATCTAATGGTGCTTATTTTTTATCTTCTTTCTAATTAAACCATGTTAAATGGAAAAAAATGAGGAAATTTTGACAAACATATTAAAAAGTATAGGCTATGTTTGGTTACATTCTCCCAAAATAAAATTGTTCTGGGAGAATGTAACCAAATATGTGCCTTTCTTTCTCCCAAAATAATTTTCTAAAATGACCAAATTATCCTTGCAATTTAACTAACAAATAACTAAAAATTTCATATTTTTTACATCACAATCATTATCAATCACATATATATATATATTTATATATCACAATATTTTATTATTATATCATAATAAAAAATAATATTAAAATTCATTTACACCCTCAAAACAACAAAAAGGCATTGATTTGATTATTACAGTAAAATTTATCCTCTCCCAAAATAACAAAAATGTATTAATTTGACTGCTACAGTAGAATTTGTCTTATCCCAAAACATAAACGAACATATCAAATTTTTCCAAAATAATTTTCTTACTATTCTTAAATCATAAACAAACATACATCACATTCCCTAATTCCACTCCCAAAACTCATTCTCCCAAAATATATAATTCAAAACACATAATTTATAAACAAACATTATCATAAAGAAGATAATAGTACATTTATATATATTATATTTTAATTTATTTATATATTAATTTTACCAATCAAATATAAAATTAAAATATTTTATTCTAATGAATTTAAAATATATTCATTTGCTTATATATTACATTTAATCACATTATTTAAAATAAATGAATTTTAATAATAAAAAATAATATAAATTATTACATAATAAATAATGATACAATCAAATTAGACATAAAAGTTAAAATGGGCATGAGACCGGCTGGTGGG
>JACGDI010005438.1:560599-575873 GCA_014898725.1 Jacaranda copaia
TTGCCTAACTACCTATAGAGAAAATTATGGATTAGATTAAAAGTTTCTTTCTCTAACATGTCATGTGGAAGGTTTTTGGGATTTGGACTTTAGAGTTTAGACTTTTTGCACCTGGTAAGAACACCATACGGCTTCCTTTCTGCTGTCCTTAGATCCTTTAAAATAATGAGACAAATTTTTAAAATCTCTGTCTGAATTTTAGTTAAATTTTTAAGATTAATAAGGAAAATTTAATTGACCAATGCAATAATTTTATTGGTATTGAAGAAAATAAGTAATTGTTAATTTCTTTGCTTTTTTTAAGTATTTTTGACTTTGACTAAAAATTATCACAAATTTTTCACATTGATGGGTGTAAAAAATAAATTAGATCTTATAAATTAATGAGATACAAAAAAATAGAAAACTAAGTTGTTTTTATTTTTTATTCTTGCAGTTGTTTGAGGGAATATTTATCGTTCTCCATTTGGTCAGTCTTCTACTTTATGAGACAAGAAAATGATGAGGCGTACATTAAAAGTTTGTCAGAATTTGAACGAAAATGTGCACACCAAAATTTATTGAAATTGAAATTTTAAACCTCGTACAAATAATTATGAGACAAATACCATTTTGTTAGTTGTCCACTCAGTATGTTAATATCATTATATACGATTTAATAATTTAAAACTATTAGTAATAGACTGTCATGAATTCTTTTGAAAAAGAAGAATATTTTTTAAAATTGACATATGTGATATACAACTGTCGTCAACTTATATTGTAAGTTGTTCAGTTAAATCTCATGACAAGCCAAGTGTCATTGTTTGATGTATGTGTTGAATTTGAAACCCTAATCAAATTATTGGTGATAAGTCGGAAGAATTAGAGGACCAGATTAACTTATTGTACTCTTATTACTCTAAGCTCCACACGTAATATGATAATTAAAATAAATTAATTATATTATCCAATTGAGTGGTATAACATAAATTGTGCTAAGCGAGACATACGAGTAATTTTCCTTTTGTTATTAAATCTTAAAATCTTCTAAATTAAATCCGGATTTAGATATATTACCGTACCCCAAATTTGTACCTATACAACACTAGTCTCGTTATCCAGTTCGTTAGCTCTCACTCCCACTATCGTAATTATCACCAAAAGCAAGGGCATATAATCATCCCCAACACTATATATACCCAGTTCTCCCTCATCATTACGCCCCTCAGTATCTAATTTTCAGCCCACATAATTCACACAGAGAGAACATCAAATTTGTTTCCATAATTTCCCCGAGAAGAAGAATTCCTTGTACCCACAAAAAATCATGTCCGGGTGCAGCAAAATCCGCCACATTGTAAGACTACGCCAGATGCTCCGACGGTGGCGCAAGAAGGCATCAATGGCTGCCCGTCGGACTCCCTCCGATGTCCCAGCTGGCCACGTGGCGGTGACCGTCGGCTCGAGCTGTAAGAGATTCGTGGTCCGAGCCACGTACCTAAACCACCCCGTGTTCGAGAAGCTACTGGTCCAAGCCGAGGAAGAGTATGGGTTCAACAACACCGGCCCGTTGGCGATTCCTTGCGACGAATCTCTTTTTGAGGAAATTCTCCGGTACTTGGCCCGAATGGAATCCAGTAAGAACAATTCGACCCGTTTCATGAGCTTTGAGGATTTCCAGAGGTACTGCCACGTGGGTTTCCGGAGCAACATCGAGTTTTGGGCGGAATCACGTCCGCTTTTGCATGGGGTTTCGGATAAGTCCAGTTGGTGAGGATTCAATTGTAATTCGGATTTGAACCGGGTAAAATGCAGGTAAATTCTTAGGCCTCGAAGGTCTTGGCTGAGTTTCGAGAGTTGGATTTTTAGTAGGAATTCTCTTTTTCTTGTTTATTTTGGTAATTCTTTTCAAACCGGGTGGTGAAAAATACTCAAATCTGCTCCGGAGGATGTGATGGAGATGGCAAGTATGTGGGTCGGGTCACCACCGAGTCGTCCCGGGTTCGGAGCGGAGTCCATAACTGATATATACTAATGCAAATTGGAGCTGGTGGAAATTGATGATGAGGTTGTAAATGAAATTGGATTCTTATTTTATTTTATTTTAATTAAAGTAGTAAAGGAATTAATTCAATTCAAGCATATATATACCATGTTTATTATTTTTATAATTAACTAGCTTTCGAATTTTTAGTTATTAATTATTTTGTTTAGAAAGTATCTTTTACAACAAACCTACATATCCAATTATCAAATCAAGAAGATCAGTCTTACAATAAATCAATAAAATACAAAATATTAAATCAAAGAAGATTAAAGTACAATCATAATCAAGAGGCACACATAAAGTACATACAAAGACAGCCATTCAGGTCAAAATGCAAAACCTTTTATATAATAAAAAAAATTTAATGTTTTTAAACTACAAGCCACCGAATAAAGTTATTTATTAATAATTTTGGAGCTTTGAACTGTTAATTTATTGTGATTATTGAATTCATATAACGTGCTGGCCGTTGTGGGAGTTGTTAGGACAAACGACCCATGTGAAAGCAAGGCCAGCCCATTAATGTATTCTTTTTTATTACAATTGGAATATCTTATTTTATAGGAAAAACGTTGCATTAAGATTTTTCTGTCTTCTCCACTAAAGTAAAACAAGCAAAACTTATTTAATTAATGTGGGGGAAATAATTCATTTATTTTTGCATTATAAAGATTAATTCAATTCCAATTATAAAAAAAAGACATCATAAGAGTGGATTGAGATAAATATTATTTGAATATTCAGCATTTTAATTAAAAAAAGATTGAGGGCCGGTAATCCTTACTTTCACATAGGATTTTTTTATTCTTAATATCAATTTTCACTTAACAGTGGTCGTTTAAACTGTGTACTTTGAATTTAAAATTATTAATATAATTATTAGTCAAAAAAGGAAAAAAGAAAAAAGAAAAAGCCAACAAGAATACAATTATATTTAAATTGTGACCATCTTACTAATTTAAAAACAACATTTTGTGCTCAACTGTCCTGAGATTTGTTTTTATTTTTTCCTGGAAAAAGTGGATTGTTAATTTTTGGTCTGAAATGTTGGGCCTATAATAAGAGATTTGCATTAGAGTTATGTGTGTTTGGGTTTTGAAACATTAAATTTGGGTCGGGCCACTAAAATAACCCGATGCCCAAATTCTCAATCTTGTTTGTGTGGAAACACTAGATGGACAGTCCAACCCTCTCGAACGACTAAGGCTTCATCTCCTATTCCACTATATTAGAGATGTATCGGGTGTATTTAATTTAAAATCAAGAATATTTATATTAAAACAAAATATATATCTAACATATTTAATATTAACTTACGACATATGAAATAGAAAATAAAGTATTTATTGATTCACATGATTTAAATTGAAAAGGATACATTTTCAAACACCAATCGAAGTTTATGCCATCCATGTCAAGATTAGAAAATTATGGCATGGTATTCATGAAATACCCCTAAAAGTTATGTAATATTCAACATTAATATTCACACATTGTTTCTGTTTTTTTACTTTTTACATACAAGATATATTAACCTGAAAAAGACTAAAATCTATCAAAAAAGAACTTTCGGATCATAGAGACTAGAACAAGCCTGATTGGATTTGGACCATGCCGACACAACATACCCCTTGTTTTCAAATTATACACTACTATTTTCTAATGCATCCATAACATTAAGTTTCTAACTGTTTACATCCTTTTATTTTATCCACTAATTTGTACATCAAAGCGTTTTCGTCGAAAACCTTCAGTGACTCTAACATATTTGTACCTTCGCATCGACATCAAGTTGCTTAACCCTAACAATCCTAAGCCAAGATACATCCAATTCAAACTAAAATTTTTTCCCAAATTCACATCACATTGCATCCATATATTCTTCTTTGTTGACATTACTAGACCTAGATTTTTGCATATACCCAAAATGGGCTGAGCCCAAAACCAAAAAATTTTTTGTTGGTCAGACCCAAAAAGGAAAGTAAAAAAGGTTAACTCGTAGGCTTTCACATGGCAAACTAAGCACGTCGTCGACTTCAACTGGAGCCCATGTGAACCACTTATTTGGGTTCCTTTCTGAACTGGTCCAGCATTTACAGGTCAGGTCTGGCCATGGAAGACCCACAAATTTTTATTAGCATAAATAATCCATCTGCAAAATAACAAAAAGAAAATTTCAGAAACGATTATGGGTTTTTCTTTTTTCTTTTTTTCTTTTTGGTTTTTCTATTTTGTTTTTTTTTGGGTATGAAATTTGATTGAAGTAAAGAACTCGGACAAAAATGGACTGGAAATCTAGGATTCCAGCAGTGCAGTGTAAGGCATTAGATAAAGACAAATGGTCCTTTGGGTCCATGTCCATAAATGCCGTCATTTTTTTCTCCGCAAGGGCAATGAGTTACTCTTTTGTCGCTAAATTAACAGTTCGTTTGTTTTTATTTTTTGAGCTCATTTTTATTTTTTATTAAAAATAAAAACAAAAATTTATTAATTTTTTGTTCATTTTTACAGATATTTTTATTTTTAAAATATTTCTTCGGACAAACTTTTACATTCTCTCTTTATTTTTATTTTTTATTTTTTTCTATTCACATTTGTACGATTTTTAATGTAAAAATACTATATTTTTTAAATACAACTCCTTTTTAACCCCACATAATCATTACATTTTAAATAAAATATCTAAATAATATTTTATTTTTAAAGATATATTTATAACTAATTTTTTACTATTTCTTTTTAATAAAAAATAAAAAAACCTCCAAATTGCCCCTATGGCAAGCAATAATCCCTGCACAAGAGGACAAAATTCAAATAGTAAAATTTCAGATTTTACAAAAATAATTGAAAATACCACTTATTTTTACTTTAGCGACTTTAAAAAATGTAAAACAATGTAGAAGCTCGATGGATGCATCCTTTGGGGTACCTTTTTAGGTTTATATGATAATTTTTATTCTTATTGATTTTTTTTAAAAACATCAACCTAAAAAGTAATTTGATATTTTTTATATAAATTTAAGTATAAGTTATTTTTATGAAATGTTCTCTTTCTACTTTTTTACTATTATATTAATTTATTCGAAATTTGTTTTACTTTTCCTACGAGTCAATTTTTTGCAGAATTTCTTAAAATTAATTGCTTGTTCAAAAATAAAAGTTCTTACAAATATTCTAACTTTAGCTTAGGTAGCGAAGTTGAAACTTCAAAATTACGAGTTCCTAATTTCCTTTCCCCCCTAAAGTACGCGAGACTTTGTACTCTTTTAGGGCTAGTTTGGTTGGAATTTTAAATTATTTTATAATTATTTATTATGTAATAATTTGTATGATTTTTTATTATTATAGTATTATTTGATTGGTATGAAAAATAAACCCATCAGTGGTGACAAGTTAATTTATCATAGAAATTGCACATATAAATATGGGCTTTGAATATTCATATGAATTTGAGTGTTTATTATCACTCATCTCAAATGAATGATAATATGGTATAAAAATATTGTATCTCACCTCATCATATCAACTAAATTAGCCCTTATAGTAATAATTTATTAATTGATAATTGCGGTAATTCTTAATGCAGTTGATATATAATTCTTACAATTGTTGACGACGACTAATAATATTATCAATATCATTAAAAAGAATTATCAAAGACATGAACATTTTATTTTTTTTTAATTGATAGTTATTATAATTATTAAATTATATTTATTTATCAATATTTTGATATAATAAAATATTTGAAAGTGTTAAAAAGGAAAAAAAAAAGAGGAGACATGAATTTATTATGAATTTCTACTTTAATTGGTAGCTCAATCTTGAAGTACAAATCATTTAAAAGAAATAATGTCTTGTTAAAGTGCTGCAAAAATCAAATCTAATAATGGTTGCAATTAAAATTCTCTCACACATTTTGCTGTACTAAAATGTACCAATGGAGGCAAGTTAGGGTTGATTAGATTTGGGGTCAATTCCTCGTATAGTGAGATGAAGCATCTCCTTTAATAAGAGAGATATATGTCCATCTTGCATGTAATTAATGCAAGCCAAATATCAAATATTAGTCTATGAATATAAATTTTTTTATCTGAATAAATTAAAATTAATATTTGGTCGAACTCAGAAACTCATAGGGTCTCTTGGGAGGTTTCCGCATTAATAAAATAGATGCTTAAACTTTTAATAGGATTTAAACTCAATATCTCGAGTCTTTAAACTTGAATTTGATATCATCGCTATTCTTTATATACAGAGCTTAAAATTTTATCATTACAAATTATTACAATAATAAGCATAATTAAATCATTATAAGACCAATAATATGTATATATTTATGATCGAAAAATTTACTCTATAATGATCAGCAATCGCGTGAAAAATATATTAATTTACACCGAAATATGATATACTGAACTTGTTCATATCAAAATTAGGTTAAAGAATATATCATTTTCAGAACTCTCAACTATAAATATCGTTTTCCACTTAATGCCAAAAAAAGAAAAATTAGCAAAAAATCTTTGGATCATGAGCTGGCAATGAGTACAAAAGGTAAAGTCGAATCCAATGTTAAAAACACAATTCTTTGGGGGGTAAAAGGGCAAAAGGGTTGTGGTGGACTAAAGTTGTGTTGTGCTTGTAAGGGAAGGGTCCCAAATGGGCATAATTTTGACCCCAAATCTATTCCCTCTTTTCATGCTCATAATCTCTATCTCATGATAGCATTTCGTATCAACAAAGCAAAAATTGAAAGTTTTTCATGCCCAAGATTTGAAGAAATTGTTGCTTAAATGAGGTTCCCATGTTCCCCATCATATCCCTCTTTGCCCCACTATCTTATTTGGGCTCAATTTTGTAGAGTAAAATGTGACTATCATGGAGGAAATTTTGAAGTTTTTCACCATCACAATTGTGCACACATCATAATGATTTGCTTCACATACTTTAGAATAGATTTCATGCTTCAATGGTTTAGGTTAAAAGTATTTTTCCTCAACTTTATGATTGATGAAAATGTTTTGCAATGTTTCAAGCCCCACATTCCTTATAAAATGCTCATTTTTGTCCTTGTTGACTCCTATTATTAGGTAGTGTTAGTGGGAGCCTCTCTTCTTTTTGAGCAGCAATGTCAATTCCCTCGATCAACATTCTAGCACATATTGTGGTCTTATGCTTCCAGAAAAGTATTATTTTACAATAATCTAATTTGTCAGTGAGACATTATTTGAAACAGATAGGGCTAAATGCTTTTAAAGAAGAGTGAGCATCTGCTGATGGAAATAAGTACTAAAGGAATTGTTTGGTTTTGTTTTTTAGAGGTATTTTTATTTTCTGATGAAAAAAAATAGTGAAAAGTTAGTTATAAATATGATTTTAAAAATAAAATACTGTTTTGACGTTTTGTTTAAAATAAAATGAGTTATGTTTGGTATTGTTGCATTTTTGTATTAAAAGTCGTGCAAACGAGAGTAGAAAAAATAAAGTGTAAAAAGGGAGAGAGAATGTAAGAGTGTGTTTTGGAAAATATGTTGAGAATGAAAATGTCTGTGAAAATATGAGAGAAATTAATAGTTTTTTACTTTCATTTTCAAAAAAAAAAAATGAAAAAGAGTTTTAAAAATAAAACCAAACGGGCACTAAATATATAAATTCCCTACATCTTATATTATCTAAAGTTGGAAAAAAATTTAGAAGCTACTCTACATAATTATGCAAATATGAAAAGGCTTCAAAATATCCATAATTGAGTTCTTTTTGGATGTCTCTATGATATATTTCATTAATATATATAATGCAATTAACTCACAATCAATAATGATATACATGAAAATTTTCTTTTTATTTTTTTAATCAAAATTGAATGATCAAACATAAATAAATATATATATTAAATCCAAAATGATTCTCATCATAATTTAATTATCCAAAACAGAAAAAATAAAAAAAAATTCTCATCATAATTTCGCCAAATGAAACTTGAAGCATAAGCATCTTTGGACATACCATTATGGTACAATATAGCATCGATCCATATCCTACCTCCCTATCCTACCTTTCGAGGTCGGCTGAATTAATTTTTTCTTTAAAATTAAAAAAAAAATTCTTGAAAAAAAATTCAAAACAAAAAATTAAGATGCTATCATTCTAGCTGGCTAATGGAATTTCTATCCTTGCACTACTTGACACTTAACCTCTCTGTTCTCCATTATATCCATTTTTTTTTATTTTTTAAATCAAGTTATAAAAAGTGTGTGGGATTTATTTATTTAAAAACCAGATAATTAAATTTCAAAAGACCTACACGCATACAACTCAAACAATAAAATAATTTAGAAAGGGCAGGGAGTATTTTAAATAATTTTTATATATTTAATCGAAGGACCAGCTGAGCTAACGATAGTTATAAAATAGGAAATTAAAATAAAAATGGAAAAAGAAACAAAACGACAGTCAATTGCGTAGGTTGTCGGGAGAGGATATTTGATAAATAACATTAATCAAGAATTAGTCTAAGCTTAAACATTGCATGATTGATTGAACTGTCTCAATCTTAATTTGTGACATTAAATTGTTGTTATTAGCCGATTGATGACGTTTTAATTAATTTAACCAAAGTCTATTACAATGACTTCATTCAATCATGGAAACTTGAAAATGGTTTTTCTCCTCACCAAACAGGGGTAGAAAATTAGAGTTCATAAATATACATATATAAATTATTTATTTTTTTAAACCAGTACTCTGACGTCTATAAATATTACTTTTTTTTATTCATTTTGAGAATTTAAGATCTATTGAAATGGGAAGATTGATACCTATTATATCTTCTATCCACTCAAGCCAATCTATTTGTTTTTGACATCGATAGGATATCATTTTAGATTAAGAGTATAAACGAGTCGAGTCGAAGTCAAATATAGCAAGCTCAAGCTCAGCTTGTTGAATAGATAAGGATTCGGACGAATCTTATCGAGCCGACTTGTCACGAGTTAGTAAAAGAACTCAATTTGTATAAGTTGGGATGAACTTAAACTTGTATAGGTTTAGATTAATTCGAACTCATTTAGGCTCAAAGTAAAATCTATAATTATAAAATTTTTAAAATTTTTTGTTATTTTCTTAAAAAACAACAAACAAAAAATAATAATAATAATTACTTATTTTTATGGGCCTTATAAATATAACTATATATACAAAATATAAAAAAAAAATTGTTTAAGTTTGTGAGCTTTTCGAGCCAAATATTATTGAGCTCAACTCAATTCGTTTAACTGACGAGTTCAAACTATTGGCAAATCGTCTCGTTTCATTTATACCCCTACTTTAGACTACATTCAAAAACAAAACAATATAATTTAAGAACGTGATGAGTAAAAATAACTTTTGTCGATGATATCAAAAATTTAAACTGATTTTAATGTGGGTTCTACACTTGAAATTATGTAATTGTCTCCAAAACTTTTATAAATAGAGAAAATGTCCCTATGCGAGACCGGGTCAATATACCATGCCCAATCAAATTTGACCCGACTTGTATTCTAAGTTGCTTGATCTATTAAATTAAATCATTTTAGATGGCTCAAATTAGGTCAATAGATATTATTTTAACTGGTCAAATTGAATTATACAGTATAAATAACTCATAAACTATCAGTACTCAATTTACTTTAAAATTTTACTTTAAATATTGACATTCTTTTTTATTTACACACTTATAAGTGCAACTAAAGTTCACTACAATTTACTTCCCAAACCTTATATATATAAAAGTATAAGAGCAATGTCATTGGACCATTTCAGTTTGCTACTTATTTTTCTTTCAGTTTGAATTGGTTTCCTCTCACCGATTAACAATTGATTATTCACTACAATTTTTTTTTTCAAAAAAAAAAAGCTAAGAAATTAGGGTAATTTTAATAATTGGCATCGTTTAAAGCTATAATCATCTTGATGACAATAATTAACGAAGACATATCAAAATACCATTCTACCCTTGGAATTTAGCTAAAATATCCAAACATGAAAGGATCCACATCTTTTTTTCTGGGTTGGGTCATGACCCAAATGAGCCCGACCTGCTTCGGGCCACGACTCGGATTGCAAGGTGTTGATTAGGCGAGGGATCTAAAGCATAGTAAAATACCACATCGATCCGTACAGACAAGGACAATTTATCACCTATAAAATGAATTAATCACACAGTACCGGGTCATGTAATCTCACTCATTCTCATTCTGAATTCTTGTCTTTACCTTTGAACTCATTTGATCACCTTAGCAATATACTAATTTAGGTATCGAAGGATCGCAGTTGAGGGCGATCTCATGCAAACCTGAGTTTAGATTGAAATAAAAAACATAGTGAATTTTCATAAATTCAGTTCGAGGTCGTGACCCAATAACTCAAACGGCATGACACCCCAGACTTTGAGAATAATTATCAATTCTCACAATCTGTTGAGTTATCCATAACACCAATTCTCAAACATATATTTGGATATTCAATTATAAGCTAAGCAATCCTACTCAATTGAATTGAATTGCTTCGGACAATCCCCGCTGATTGATCCGATTATCTTTCATCCGTCTCGGCAGAGTTTAAGGAACCTCCGGTCAGGACATAATTAATTTGGACAACATTTTACAGAGTGAGTCAATTGTGAGTTGGAATAGATCTTTTGCTTCGCATCGAAGCAGAGGGTTTTATAAAGTGTGCTCCAATAAATGTAACAAAAGTCAAAAATGGCGGGCCCTTTCGAGTTATTTGTCGCGAATCATTGATTACTATCAATGGGAAGATGAAGTGGATGTCATGAAAGCACCAATTTTTTGTACTATAAATCAAGACTGGTTTAGGTGAAAAAGATATTATTACTAATTTACTTCCTATGACGTCGACCTTCGATTATCGAACTGAGTTTTTGATAAAGTCAAATTGTTTAGTAGAGTTTATTATGGTTTTTTTTTTGTTTGACGTTAGTATGTCTTTTTAGATAATGAATTGCCGGAAAATGTAAAAATTAATTTTTAGTATGTTTGTTTATGTTGTAGAGGAAATATTTTTTACTGCAACAGTCAAATCAATATTTTTTTATTTAATTTTTTGGGTAAAAATGGAATGAAATAATTTTTTTAATATTAGAATAATAATAAAATATATAATATGTATATATTGGAGAATGTACATTTTGGAGGAAAAATAAAGATATATTTGATTATGTTTTTCCAAAATAATATTGTTTCGGGAAAACATAACCAAATAAAGCCCTAAGATTTTGATTAATTTATGATATTATTTTTTATTAAATATAATGATACTTGATTTTTGTCTCGCATCGAGAAATTGAAGGTACGAAGCTTGAATATTGAAAGCTAGCTGAGTTAGTCGACCCTCGTACTACAATCAAAAAAAGAAGCAGAAAAAGAAGAAGAAGAAGAAGAAAAAGATAAGTTAATGACAATATAATGAGTGGCAATACAAAAGTTATCAATAATTATATATATTAGATGATAAAAAAAAATTATTTTGTTACCTTAATAATTTTTGCAAATTAAATAGTAATTAACAATAATAGTGTTTAAGTTGTCACCATTGATAATTAGTGATACCCTTATGGTAACAACTTAGCAACAATGAAAATATTATCACAGATTATGGTGGTAGTTTTTATTATCACTAGGTTGTTATCATAGAAATGTCACTAATTGTTAAATATGACAATTTAAAACATTAGTTTTTATCATTAATGAGCCAAATTGTGATAAAATAAAGATAATTATCACCTAAAAAATGTGACTAGTGATAAAATAAAAGTTATTCTCACTTAATGCATATTATTAGCGACAATTTTTAATTTGTCACTTATTATTTTACCACTAATATAACATGTAGTGCACATAGTCCGTTCTGGGCAAAGCGAAAATTTTATCAAGTTCAAGTGTACGCAGTCCATTCAGGGCAAAGTGAAAATTTTATTAGGTTCATCTCTCTGAGCCTTCATTCAATATTTTTTTAGAACAAAATCTTCCAACAATACATGCCCCAGGTGATTATTCCTCGACAAGATTGGGACTAATTTTATATAAAGTAAGATATTGTTATTTAATAATAATAATAATAATAATAATAATAATAATACTCAATTAGGGAAAAAAACATAATTATAAATTAGATATGGATACACGCGGCTTTGGCAGTAATTGCATGAAACTAACTTTTACCATATATAAATGTTATGTAGCATAAGCCATTTCATGCCAATATCAGTTATTGGACACCAAAAGTAGTCTTAGAAATAGATAAGCTGAAAGCAACAGAAGTACTATTTTGGAAAGTATTTAATTAGTTTATGCAAGTACAAAATTACTTTATTTAATTGTTTATTTAATGTGGTCAGAAATTCCCAAACTTACATATATATGGAAATATTAAAAAAGCAATTAGTAGGACGTAAAAAATGCGACAAAAGATTGTTTCGTTAGGAAGTATCCAATTGCCTCTTTTGGTTAGTATCGAAGTAATAAACATGTCTTTTTAATTTTCTTTTTTAATACATTTCATATATATTTATGTGGTATAAATTATTTCAGAAAACAATAAGTATTTTTAATTCTATTCCAAAATTTACACAATACGTTCTAGAAAAACAAGACCCATTTCAGAAAACATATAACCAATTAAACCACCAAAATTTATTGCCAAAAAATTAGGTGTCGTTATCTAAAATTGCTATGAAATTAATTTCATTGCTAAGGTTATAAATTATTCGTAAATCTTTTGTGGTAAATGTGATTTTTCTAAAATAATATGAAACAAAAAGTTAGATTTTAATTTACAGTTATGTTTGTCACAAGTACAAGAGATTAGTTGGCATTATTCCTAAAGAAATTAATGGTCATGAAGTACGAATTAATTGCAGTCAGAATTGACTATGAGAAAATATTATGTTCAATTAAAATTATAGATTTTGTTTGGTTATATTTTTTTAAAATAATATTATTTTGAGAGAAATATAATCAAATATATCTCCATTTTTATTTCGAAACACACATTTTTCAATATATATCTACATATATTATATATTATATATATTTTATTATTATTATAGTATTAAAAAAATTACTTAATTTTATTTTTATCCAAAAAATTAGATAAAAAAATATTGATTTTACTGCTACAGTAAAAAATGTATCCCCCAAAATACAAACACACATACCAAAAAATAATTTTCATATTTTTTAATAATTTATTCTTCCAAAATAAATAATAAAATAAAAAAAATAACCAAACATTCCCATAACTTTTTACCATTAATTATCTAATTTATCGTAGTTGATGTATTAATTTTATAATGTCCACGCCTGTTATGTGAGTCTAAGGATGCAATTGGTGTTTTAAAAAATTTCTAAGGGTAAATCAGTCAAGTGATTCGTTCCTTTTTTTCTCTTTTCCTTTTACAATATCTTTTTATGAAGAGATATTTTGGCTGTACTTTCCCTTTTTACTACGTTGAAAATTCCCCCCTTTAGTGAGAACTATGTCTGCGGCCGACGTTACTCTGCCGACAAATGCTAATTCGGACTACGTGAAAGATGGTCGCCGCGACCGGACACGTGTCTGTGGGATGCCATGGTTGGACAGGACGATGACACTCCACCACTGATCCCCCAAAAAAATATTTATTCCATTAAAAATAACAAATCTTTTTTATATTTTATAAAATATAATATCGCTTTTAAAATTTAAACTTCTGTTTTACTAATTATGAATTAATTATTTTTTTGGTGAGTGTATTTCAATTTAAATTATATTTTAAAAATTATGGTAAGTGTTTTTTTCAAGAATGAAATCATTTTTCAAAAATAAAATAAAATATTTTTTGAAATGCAATATTTTTATAATATTATTAACAATTTTGCTCATTTCAAATCATTACATTAGTCAAAACACGCATACTAACATAAACTATATAAACAAATTATTATACCAAATGATTTTTGACCAAACCACATAAGTTTTATATATAAAATGTAAAATTAATAATTCGAATTTTTATGAACTATTGATATGCATGTGTAGAGGTGTTACAAATTTAATTCAATACGAAAAAATAGATATACTAATCCAAAAAATAGAAATATGATCAAAATTGAACTTTTTTGCATTGAATTGAATTTGTTTTCTAGAAACAAATTGAATTTGATTGATTTTTTATTTTAATCTCAAAAATTGATACAACCCAAATCAAATCGAATTTTATATGCTTTAATATAATATATATCTTAATTGTAAAATACATAAATAAATTAAAATAAAATAAACCAATAATTTTTTTTTACGTTCAAAAATCAAATAGATATGAATAATTATTATAGACTTATAACTTTATAGTTGCGTGTTCTTACATAATTTAACTTAATTTCACAAGATTGGTGTGATATGGTAGCTAAATAAAATTTACAAATTGATTGATTAAATTAGTTTAATTATCAATAGTAACGTGTCAAATATTTAAATTAAAAATATAAATTTAAAAACTGAATTAACCAATCAGATCCAAACCGATTTACAATGGATTGGGTTGGATCAAATTTATAATAAAAATCTAACCGATCCAAATTAATCCAATATACGTTATATAGTTTAAATCGATTAGTTTTTTGTCCCAAAATCGATCCAAATCGAACTGTGAACACCTCATGCATGTGTATAAATATATATACAAACTATTACATTGGTCACTTATTTCTTATCATTTCTTGTTAAAATTATTGTTAATGGAGTATCATAATATATATAACACATATACAAATCTAAAGTTACAATATCATAGTATTAAATATAATAACATATACAACACCACAAACAAAATACATTTGTTTGTATGTATTTAGGCACTATGTACTTCTGTTGGACCATATTGAAATAATATTTTCACATAAAGGGTATTGTGGTCATTTGATCCATTTCATTCTCATCCCATCCATAATACTATTGGCTACTGCCCATCGTGGGAATGGGGCATCAATTAGAAAACCTACATTCAATTAATTTCTTTCCCAGCTAGAGTAACAGCTATAGAAAATACTACACAAATTGCTTCACTATTTTTTACTTTCATTTCCTTTACAAAAAGCAGCCAAAAATTTTAAATTTAGGAAAACAAAATAGCAATTTTATTGTTTCAAAATTCATTAGAAATTTAAAAAGAAATTAAAGAGAGTATTTATATTCGTCTTT
>JACGDI010005438.1:575973-595833 GCA_014898725.1 Jacaranda copaia
GTATGTGCATATATATAATTTTGTCTCATTAAATTCCCACTTAAATAATGGTTTCGAAGTAGGTAAACTATTTAATTCAGAATTGTCCTTTATAATCTCTTCTTTCAATTGCTCAGATCGACAGAGGGCATTCATCATTAAAACATGTGAAATTGGAATTAATGTGGACAAAAGGCCAAAATGGGGTGGGGGCCCGGGGGGAGCCTGGGAGTGAAATCTGGTCTATTGGTCTCGAACCTACCAACCATTTTCTCTCTCACAAACTGCTGGCCGCTGTTGCCGCAGTCCAATATTTCCTTGCTCTACTAAATTAGAATTGCCACAAAAAAAATAAATTATATTTTTATTTATTTTGATTGTCAACAAATAATACTTCATTTTTTATAATTTTATCTTACTTAAAGGGTATTTGAGTCAGTTTACAAACTCCTCAAAACGTCTTATAAAATGTTTAATAGCTTATAAGTTAATAAAAAGAGTTTGGTATTTTTTTTTAAAGAAAAATTTATAAAATTTTAAAATAAGATATTAGAAGTTTATAAATTTTTTTGAAAAAAATAAGGAGACCTCAATTTATTTTAAAGATCTTAACAAATTTATTTATTTTTAACCATTTTAATTATAAAATAGTCATTACTAATATTTTATAAATTTCAAAAAAAATTTATAAAATATTTAAAATAAATTTAGTCAAACATCCTCTTATTGTGATATACGTAACTTATTTTAACTTAATTTTAACAAAATTTATATCAAAATATTAAAAATTCATTCCGTTCCACAATATAATAATTTAATATTCATACTCCACAATTTGCATTAACTCGATCAAAATTCATGTCAACTTTTGGATGAACACATGTGGCCTCGTCTTGACTTTCCACCTAAGTTGAACAGAAGAATTCCCATCTCAGCACACCAACAGAGATACTCTTAATTACATGAGTACATATATGTATAAATTCATAAATTTTTTCTATATTATATTTTCAGATAATTCGATCTCTATTAATTTAAATATTAAAGACTTCTTGCTAGAGTCATCCACGAGCAAACGGGCATAACACCGTTCGATTTTATCTCGTAGAATTTGGATATCAAATCGAATAGGACCTCGAAATAGACAAATTGCTGGTAAGTTTTATCAATGATTCCGAAATGAAAATATTGAAAAATAACCTAACATTTTAATTCAAATGAGACATTTATTTTAAAATGACTGGAATTAAAAATGCCTTATCAGAAAAAAAAATGAAATTAAAAAAAAAGCTGCAATCCCTATGCTATTAATTCACACTCTATGGTGTGTAGGTAGGTCACATTGATATACAGTGCAAGTTAAAGAGGGGTCTATATTTTATGGTAACTCAAAAATAGGGTGAAATATACAGTTAGAGGATAAAGTGAATTCTGGCAAGTCTTTTAAGGGGAAAAAGAACCTTGGCAGGGGTTGACTCTATAAAAAAGGTAGAACCTAGGATGTCCAAATTTATTCTTCCATGTGAATTTGACAGCATTTACTGTTAGAGTAGAAAGCCTAAGACAAGCGTTGCAGCCAGGCTAGATGCTTTAACTGTTATTAGTTATTACTGTTCTTGTTCCATTTGTTCGTGCTACGGGTCGGAACAGTTGTTTCCAATAATGGGATTTAATGTATTAAAATGACCAAATTACCCCCATCATGTTGACTTCTTACCTCTTAGAGTTTGTTTGTTTCAATGAATTATGTTTGATAGTTGTATGATTATTCTTAATTTATTATTAGTTTGCATTGATATATAGTATTTGATAAGTCATTGATTTTGTATTATGTTGGAATATGTATCAAAAGGGGAGGGGCTTCATAAATTTTTCTTGGGTTGGATAAGATTAAAAAATGAAATATGTTGAAAAATTACCCCGCATGATGACTTCTTGCCTCTTAGGACTAGTTTGTTTCGGATGATGTGATTATAAATGATATATGCACAAATAGATATATTTTAAATCTATTAAAATAAAGCAATATAATCTTACGTTTGGTTGGTAAGATTAGCTAAAAAGTAAATTAAAACAAAACAAATGATTCTACGATTATAACCTTTTGATTATTTATTTTAATAATTTTTTTACATACTTATTAAGGGTGATTTGATCTTTTTGAATCTTATTCAATAATAGAAAAATGTATCAAACCTCTCTCCTCTTGATATATATTCCAACTTAATATAGAGCTAATGACTTATCAATGGCCCTATATCAAGGCAAGCAAACAATAAATTAGGTTTGTTTATACATCTATCAAGCATAATCAATTAAAACAAACAAGTCCTTAGTAAATAAATTGTGACAGGATAAGATTGCCGAGTTTAGTTGTGTGGGTTTTAATTCCAGTAGGAGCAACGTGGGGCCATTAATATCGATTGCATCAATTCTTATTTTAGATTGGGAACGGATTGAAGGCCCGGGGCACTCAAATTCAATTGGGGAAAATTCTGCTGCCAAAATAAAAAAAAATTGTCTTACTATAAGTAAATTATGAATTTTTTAGCATAAAAAGTTAGGATAATAATTATAATTTTAAGTATGAAATTGACCTAAGCAAATTTAAAGTAAATTTTCTTACAGCTAATTCTTTTACTACGATTCATTCATAATTGATGATTATTTATTTATATATATAGATACACTAATTTGTTTTGCAAATAATGCATAACTAATTTGTTGTCCTTTCAATGAATATAGCAGTGGATTGAAAGTCAAATTTTTTTTTAGTTTATTATTTGAAAAGATTGCATTTGCTACGAAAATTTGTAGCTATAATTTTGTTGCCATAGTCATGCAATTAATTTTGTAGCGAAGTAATTAAATTACATATGATAGTATCAGTATTTTAATGTATAGACTTTTTTTGTATTTAAATTAAATAATTCACAAGTAATTTAGAGATACACCAAGTTAGTATGAAATATCCCTCTACCAAGACAAAATCCAACAAGCCCACCACAAAATGTGGGTTTACTTTGACGACAACTTCCTAGTTTTCAGTCAAATAATGCAAGTAGTATTTGCAAAAGTAACTTCAAAGATTTAATTTGCCCACAATTCTAATTTCTTTCCAGAAGATGCCAATTTTTTGTCGGTGCTCAGTAAGAGCCCGTTTGGTTTTATTTTTTAAAGGTATTTTTATTTTTTAATGAAAAAAAATAATTAAAAATTAATTATAAGTGTGATTTTGAAAATAAAATATTGTTTGAATATTTTGTTTAAAATAAAATATCGCATAAGGTTGAAAATGAATTGTATTTGGATATTATTGCGTTTTTGTATTAAAAGTCATGAAAATAAAAATAAGAGAAAATAAAATGTAAAAATGAAGAGAAAATATGTAGAAGTGTGCCTGAAAAAATAAGCTAAGAATGAAAATGTTTGTAAAAATAGATGAGAGATTGATAATTTTTTATTTTTATTTTTAAAAGAAAATAAAAATATGGTGTGAAATAAAAACCAAACAGATACTGTAGGGAAATAATGGCATAGCCAAATGCAATATCATTGCCCACTATTTGCATCATTCAACACATTAAAATATATAAACTTAATCAATTAAAAATTTAAAAGACACGTGGAATATGTATTAATTATGGGCCTAACTCTGCATTAATTTATGAGCAGTGTACCTAATGTGTGGTACTTACAGCTCACAATCATTTATATAATAAATCCTACATACAAATTCATAGTACACAGTTGATGCTACAAACATTAGAAAATCTATCTCGCCCTCATCATTTAAGAGCAACTCCCATACACTTTTTTTAATTATTATTTATATATATAAATGCTAAGAGTTCGTTAAATTCAAACTTTAACTTCACACTTAATTTATTTTTTATATTTATACATAGGGATGGAGCCAAAAAAATTTATTATAGGGGGCGAAATTGAATTATAAAAAATACAATATTTTGTGAATTTGAAATGATAAAAAAAAAAACAATGGTAAAATATATATCCTCAACAAAAATAAGAGCCATTTTATAATTTGAGAGATGACAATATTATAATATTTTAAAATTTTCAATATAAAAAATCAAATTGCAAAATTTTGAGAGAAGGGGAGCTGAGAAGGGAAGCCCCCTACCTTCGTTTATGTTTATATCATTACACTAAAGGCCTCGACTACTCCCATACACTTCAAAGTCCACATTATATTGAATAGGTCGAATTTGACTTGATCCAAATCAACAACAACTCATTATTTAAATCATTTAGTTAGTGTACGCTAGTACTATTCGATACCTCTGTAAATGACATAATTGGACAAATTCGTTACTGTACCATAAATGCTCCTTTATTTGAGATTTAAAATATGTAATAATTATTATTGTTATATATTATTGTCGATTTCTCAATCTGAATTAACTCAAATATTAAAGTGTTAAGAATTAGTTCAATAACCTTAACCTTTTGCGATCACATAATTAGATTTCAAACCCCATCAACATAAGGAGGAATAGAATTCTAACCGTTACATTGTGAATAAATTGAATTGAGAACTGTACTATCAACAACATGATGAAGATCCTAAAACCTAATGTCCGAAACCATGAAAAACATTACACGAAATTTCGAACGTCAAGTAAGAACAAAACTCGTCGGTCATTGCACGAATGTGGCTATCGCATTCCATCTTATTATTGACGCTCGTGAATTGGTGTGGTCCGCATTTACGGAGTTCTTACCGAGAATAGACTACGAGAGAGGTACACATTCTATGTCATGCGACTGTGAACTGTCCCACCCTTTTCCCAAGGCATTGTTTTTTCTTATTTCAAAGTCTTGCTGTTATTTTTCTTCAAACTTAGGTTAATATTGAGAATTAATTCCATATATATGTATATGATAGATAAGGAAGGAATTTTTGAAAGACTATAACACCCTTGCCTTTAATTAAATTCACAAAAATGTTTAAGGATTTGTGTTCCTCTTATATGGGTCGACCCGACTATCTAACTTGTATCCGAAATTTGAAGTAATTCTATCCCTTCAATCTTGCCATATGCATATTTGGGATTATTGCCACCTCAGTTAAGTAGTGTCTGACCAACTCAACTATCATTATAAATACCCCCTCATTTAATGCTTCAGGCATCTTCCAAAGAGATCAACTTCCTACCTTTCCCCTCAAATATCCTATCTTCCGATGTATAAAACTCACAACTTGCTCTCTATTAGCAGCCTAATAAACACTCACTCGAGTTTTCATCATTGGTCGATCTTTTGATCAGTGATAAATATGTTGATGTTATGTTTTGCGACATCAATATATACACCAACATATAAAGAAATTATACTGGCTAGCATATATGATGATAAATTAAATTATTCTATGTGCTCAACTCAAGATTGACAATTAAGCTAATTTAGCCTTAGTTATAAGTCATTAAAACTTGATTCAATTAATTAATGATCAAATTAAGTTACACGCAATATTTTTAAATTATAAAATAATTTAGACAACAATATATTCAATTTGACTCAATTCACTTGTAATTCTGATTATACGAAGTCACTTTATTAAATCCACGTAGAATTTCTTTAATTTTTGTATTATCTCTATCTTGCCATAAGATGCTACATTGCTAGAAGGAAATAAATACATACATATATATATATATCAATCAATCGAGATAAAAGAGCATTTGGGCAAAATTGAAAATTCTAAACTACCTACTTGTGCCCAATTGAATAAATTTTCTTGTGATATTTTCTTTAAACTTAATTTATAGTTAATATGAGGATCCCAAGATAAATGAATAATTAATTAAAAAAATGAAATGTGAATATATATATATATATATTTCTCTCTCATAGTCAAGTAAAATACAATTACTTAAAAAAGAAAAGAAAAGAAAATAGAAGTGCATGGGAAGTCAAAGATTTCATAAAAAGCAGGACTACTCCATCCCCATCTTTCACCAAATTCCAGGGTAGAGGGCAGCTCTTTTGCTATGAAGAGTAGCTATTGTTTTCTCCCATGCACATGTTTTGCTTGTCCTTTGATCACTAAATTGCTTGCTACAGACAGTTGTGGGAAAACCTTCAAATGTCAAATCTATACAACTAGCTAGGTAGATCTTTTATTTTATTTTTCATTATTTTTTTAATTTAGCATATTATTATTTTTTTTCCTCTTTATATTTAGCAATTAATTAGATTATTATTATTATTTTTAAACCAAAGTTTGGCTTTGGGATGTTGATTTGATCATTTGCAGCTTAACATCTTGTAATAATTAGTTTCCTTATTCATTAAAAACTCAATAGTTGCTATTAGTTTAGAGATTGTATTGATGCATTATACGGGGAATTTTAAAAATGCTCTCAAACTTGTGAATAATTTCATAATGCATTCTTTTTAATTATTTAGGTTGTCTGCTCTGATATGATTGTGACCCAGAGAATTGCGTTCGTTGAATTAAAAATAATGAACTAGTTTCGGGTAAACCATATCGATCATGATTTACTTCCAAATGATAAATGTATATAAATACTTCATATTTTGAGATTTAAAGATATGCAATCATAACCATTGTTCTAAATTTTCCTTTGCCATTTTAACTTTTCACCTCCAAGCATGGATTTGAGTGATGGAGGATTTTGTTGAGTAAATTTCAGTATCTTTAGCCCATCTGTATAGTTTCAAAAAATAGATTTCAATTGACCCGACCCAATTTATGAATAGATTTGTATGTATTTTATTCGATAGATCTGAATATAATCATATGTACCAATGAGAATTATTGCATTTAAACTTTCGTCGATTTTCTCTCAAAAATTATTAGCATCTTGGACTTATACATATAGTTACTAGGATCCGTCAAATTCTTTGATTATTTGAAATTTGATCAAAAATTTTGGACCAAAGTTGTTTTTTTCATTAATAACTCATGGATTGTCCATCTTACCACATCGTACGAAATAGATTTTCATGATCCCACAAGTTGATTCACATAAAATATTAAAAACTTAGTCTCAGATCTTGTGAATATTTCATGAGTAGCACCACTTTCTTTTCTTGCCTTAATTATTAAGCATTAAGGAATTCGAACAAGAAATTATTATTGATGGACAACATGCAATTAATTAGAAATAATTCTAAATCAATAAGACATAGCTTAAACGACAAATAATGAAACCTTAAAATTCAATAATAATGAAAGGCACCAATTCATTCCTACCAAAAAACTTTACTATATATAATTTTCATTTGTATTAATAATTCTTTTGCTCGTGTCAAAATGCTTTTTAAATTTAAATACACTGTGAAAAAGATAACATTAAAAGTAAAAATATCACAATTATTAATAAAAATATGTATTAAAGGATAATAATGTTTATTTACTATAAGATAATATTTAAAATTTTAATAGTTAAGAATCGTATTTAGAATGTTGAATTTTAATAATTAATGACACATGAATTGATAATACAAATTTGATGACAATTTTGTCGCTAACAAATATCAATAATTATTTACAATGATAACTTTATACATTTTTAATCATTAATTACTAATAATGAAAATTTAACTAGGACTTTTTTTAATAGAAAAATTATGAAAATTATCATATAACAAAACAAAAATTTTTATGGCTCAACTTTTGATTATTTTGATATTATCATTTGATTTTTTATTGCTAATACTTTCACTATAAAAGAATTAGAGTATCAATAGCTGACGATCAAGATCCGTAACTTTAGTTACAAAAATGACTTAGTCGAATTTGAAGAAAGTGTATTTGTAGTGAATCGTCGTGATGACTAATCTATAATTGATAATTATTCTTTTCTATACATATTAATTTTTTTAGGGATGATAGTGAATAATCTGTTGCGTTTGTAACAAATATGACTACAAATTGATAGTTAAATAATTTCTTTTGTTTGTTATTTGAAAAATATTATAATTTGTTATGGAATTTGTAGTTAAAATTACAAAATTAATTTTACAATAATTTTTTCCTGATGAATACTTAATTTTGAATAGTGTTTTCCTCCCCAATACTTCAAGAAAATAGTTATAATGGTGAGGCCTCCAAACTACATTGGATTCCAATAATTGGTCTCTATTTCCCATTGTAATTATGAATTTCTGCTTAAATATTTGTGTGTGTGTGTGTGTGTTGATTCATTCAGAAATCTTAGCTCAAACAAAAACAGTCAACATAAAATTTCACATAAGTCATTCCAGACAGAATTTTAATCAGAGAAGTGTCCAAGACTTGGCATACACTTTAGTTATTAAAAAACAGAGGGGTTTCTTAATTTTCTTGCAGCTAATCATAGCCTCTAAAACTAGCATATCATACCTCTTCTTATTCAACAATAATCAATCTATAAAGAAGAATGCAGGGGAAAAAAAATTATAGTGGGTCCCAACTCACATAAAAAATTTTGAACTGCAACCTTAAATACGATTAATATAAATAAGTCATACATAATAATGTGTCCAGTGATACATAACAATGTGTCGAGTGACCTATAATTCAATAGTATAAGTCTTCCATATAATGTGAAAAGTTAAAAATTCGAACTCAGTCGAGCTTCTGATGTATTTGCGTGCATGTAAATTAAAAAAAACATATACAATAATGTCAATATTTCATTTTGTACAAGAACTTTACTACAAGAATTTATAAATAAATAGATAACATAATAATATTTTATAATAAAATACTAATATTATGATGTATGATACTAATTCAACAAAAATCAACATAATTTTTCATAGGAAAGCCAATAAAATAGGCTTTATGTAAAAATTTTATTGCTAGATGGATATCATTTTAAAAGCTGAGACTGTCCCAAAAAAAAAGGGGTGAAAGGTCTAATGTTCTGTCAATTTTATGTAAGGTTATTTTCTATTTGAATTTTCTGGTGGAGAAGAATCAGATACATCGGCTGCACATGGCGTAAAAGTGGAGACGCGGACGCTCCACCTTCAAATTATGAGCTGGACTGACTCAACGCACGTAGTGACGGTGGTCCAATTGTCAAAAATAGTACAGCTCACCTTTTATCCTGTCACCCACTTGCCAATTTTCTTACTTCCGGAGGACAATTCCGTCATTTCACTTCCTCTAATTTTCTACGCTGCACCCTTTTTTCCACACGATAATATCCGGATATGAGATGTACACTCCATTTATATTAAATCTATTATCATATATTTTTTTTAATTAAACTATTGTTTCATTCAAAAATAAAATACAATAGCATAAAATATATAATAAGAACCATAAATGGGAAAAAAGATATATATTACTTGTCATAGTACATAGTTATACTTTTCTTTTGATTAACTTTTCGACTATGATAATCGCATGCATTTAAATTTATTATACATTATGTAATTGAAGAAAATGAGACTTAAATACAAGATTTTTTTTTTTCAGTGGCCATGTAACTGTGTAGGATTCGGATAACTCATAAAGTGTAATGTTAAGGGTTTGAATTTAATGAACTCTTAAAATGTGTATATTAATAAAAAATTTAACAAAAAAACCTTTTACAGGCAATTTTTAAGATCAAAATTGTTCAATCAATGTCCGTAGATATGATAGTATCTTAACAAGGATTAATTTACATGTTTGGTGATGAATATGCAGATGATCATTAATTTAGTATTATTGAAATTTTAAATCTTATTACTTATAATGTTATTTAATTACTTTTTATAATCAATCCATAAACTTAACTAATCAATAAGAAAAATGAAATTATTAATTTGGAGCAGAGGTGATATATCTTTATCTCATCTTATATATAAATATTCCTTTCTTCCACAGAGAAAACTACCCTTCAATTTTTTTCATTACATTTTATTTCCCAAAATTTAAAGGCCGATGTTTTGGAGTTTTCCAACGTCTTGCCTTTTAAGTGACACCTAACGCAGAAACAAATTTAACGCCCCAAACACCCCCCATCCCACCACCAGTCCGCCACCACCGCTCCACCAGCGTCTCCTCTTCCGGGAAAAAACGCACTAAACCAGCTGCATTCCCATCCTCAGATCCTAATTTTCTCCGTCTGGATTACAAATTCACTGCATTGCAGCTGCTGAGAGTGCAAATTTGAAGCAGAGACACGTCTTTAGTATGTGGAGTTTGATTGATCTTCCGTTGCATTTGGTTTTGATTTTTTGTTTTTTTGCGGAAGTGGATGGCGTCATTCAATGGTTACATTTGCTTTGTTTTCTGTGTTTCTGAAAAAGCAATTACTCTTGTTTGTTCTTATGTGAGACCTCTTTCTCTTTCTTGCTTCACAAAGCTTGAGAGCATTTCTCTTTTTCCGTTTCCATTTGCTCTCTTTTCTTTTTTCCCAAATTTTACGGGTTCTTTGCTTCTGGGTTTTGTGTTTTGAGGGTACCTCCTTTTTCTTTTTCTTAATTCTCATCAAGGATTTTCAGAGCTGGGGTTCTGTTTCACAGGTCTTGAAAATCACTTTTTGGTTTATTCTGAAAAGCTATTATGCTAAATTTCAATTATGTTTACAACTAGTAAAGAAGTCTTGGTTTGAGTAACATTCGAAAATTATTTCCCTTTTTTTTTCCCTTTCTTTCTCTCTTCTCAATTCTAAATATGTAGTGAGCTAAATCGAATTATTCATTGCGGAGGCACATATTGGCGCAGCATATTGAATTTTATTTTTATTTTTATTTCTTTCACTTTATTCGGGAAGATAACTGGATTATTGAGTCTATATAGTTTTTTAATTGTTTGAGCACATGGAATTCTAATCCATTACATGTAGCTAAGGTTTGAAGCAACATTATGGTTGCATAATATTTGGTTCTTGTACTGTGATCAAAATCTTTGGATGACAATGTGTTTGTAAATTTGACCGGATTTATAATTCATTTCATAAAAATATACTCTGTATTTTATTCTTGAAGAATGATAAGACCAGATTAGACCAAATTTCTGCGATAGAGTACAGGACTTTCTGGGTTAAAAATTTTTCTTAAATTTTTTAGATTATGGGATGTCATATTCATGGTATATTTTGATTCTTTTTGGTTGCCTATCCTTTTCTTTGTCCTCATTGGAATGGTTTTAGTTATCTAGGGTAGTTGCATGCCTTGAAGTTTTGATCATTTTCGCAATGCAGGGTCTGAATTGAAGATTTGACTAGAATATCTTGTCTTGTGTTTATATCTGAAAAGTGGAATCCAATTATGCCCTTGATATCTGGATAGGTTTTAACTTCTCGGATTTCAATGTCTCTATGTTCGATCAATTAATCGTTCTCAAATTTAAAAAAAAAAAACATGCTGAAGTTTTCTATAGTGCTTGTTTAAACTATGTGATGTGTAATGCTTGTTTACAAAATTTTGACTTGAAAATTATGATTCTGGATAAACACTATGTGGTTTCTGCCATGGCAGTCATGTGGTGTTTCATTGTAATGAATTCTTAGGTACATTCTGCCATTCTAATGATGCTACCTTCGTCTCGAGTCTACTTTTAGACTCACTTTCATGATCTTGTTTGCATCAACAGCTGCAATGGATAGAAGGAGTTGGCCCTGGAAGAAAAAATCCTCTGATAAGCTAGCAGCTGAGAAAGCTAATGCTTCTGCAGTTGCTTCAGATGTAGACGCTAATCAAGTTGACAAGGTTTGCCATATTACCACAATCAATTCTTGTGTTTGAGTGTAGACCTGTTACTTTCGATGACTACATTATATCTATGCAGTTTTGCTGACCAGAGTGATTGCTTGAGTCACCTAACACTCTATTTTATTCCTTTTTGCCAAGTTTGGAGCATTTTAAGTATTCAATAAATTTTCCTTTTGACAGGTTCAATTATTGTTCCACCCTTGGCTTTTTATTGATCTTTGTCTGTAGCACAAAATTTGGCAATTTAATTGAAACTCAAACAATCATTGAAAGTGTCTAAGGCCCTTTTACCTCAAAGATTACCACTGTTTTACAAGTCCCTATACCTTGTCTCGCTTTTTGATCCTTTTATTCTTCGAACAGGAGCCCTGCTCACCTTTTGAGTCATTTTATGCTTGTTTGCAAGAGGTTGCTTATAACATGTCTAATATCTGCTATAACAACCATAGAAGGAACCATGCAACATTGAACATTTTTAAGAGAAAAATGATGAAGCAGTTGAATTAATTGGAAATTTTGGAATTTTCTGAATCACAATTTGTAGTATGATACTGGTGACCACGTTAAGCTTAAAGTCATCCAACTATGTCCATATTGCATTGTTTAAACAAATGTTTGGTTGTCGTATATGAAGATGGGTTTGGCAGTATCGACAAGGGGGTTTGGAAGTATTCATGATATCTTGACAATTATGCTCTTATACTGCACAACAGTCCTGGAGAAGAAAGTGCAAGATTTCCAGCCTGACTATGATTAAATTCCATGCTCACCCTGGTTATAGTCTACTTGAGAGTATTGACTGCCTGAATAATTTCCTTGAGCCATTTAAATGGAACCAAAACTATTGTTACCTTGTTGTACTTATGTTGTGTATATTGAATGTCCTATTCTGTTACAGGGCAAACAAGATGATGATAATAACAAACCGAAATGTGTCCAAATTTCAATGGAATCATATACACATCTAACTGGATTGGAAGATCAAGTGAAGTCCTACGAAGAACAAGTGCAGACCTTAGAGGACGAAGTAAAGGAACTGAATGAAAAGTTATCTGAAGCTCATTCAGAAATGACAAATAAAGAAAACCTAGTGAAACAACATGCTAAAGTTGCTGAAGAAGCTGTGTCAGGTTTCAACTTATTGTTGCATATCTCTTTTGTTCTGGAAGATAAATGGTGGAACTTAATTGCCGAAAATTTTTTGTACAGGTTGGGAAAAGGCCGAGGCTGAAGCTGCATCTTTGAAAAATCATCTGGAATCAGTCACGCTGCTAAAGCTTACTGCTGAAGATCGGGCATCGCATTTGGATGGTGCTCTCAAGGAATGTATGAGGCAGATACGGAACCTGAAGGAAGAACATGATCAAAAATTGCATGAAGTTGTTCTTAACAAAACAAAACTCTTTGATAAGATGAAGCTTGAGCTTGAAGCTCGAATAGCGAATTTGGACCAAGAATTAATGAGGTCTGCTGCAGAAAATGCTGCACTATCAAGATCCTTGCAAGAGCGCTCTAACATGCTGATTACGCTAAGCGAAGAAAAATCACAAGCTGAAGCAGAGATAGAACATTTGAAGAGCAGTATAGAATCCTGTGAAAAAGAAGTAAATTCACTCAAATATGAGCTCCATATTGCTAGGAAAGAGGTGGAAATTCGCAATGAGGAAAAGAACATGAGTGTGCGATCTGCAGAAGTAGCAAACAAGCAGCATCTTGAAGGAGTGAAGAAAATTGCTAAGCTTGAAGCAGAGTGTCAAAGATTACGAGGTCTTGTTCGAAAGAAACTGCCTGGTCCAGCTGCACTAGCACAGATGAAACTTGAAGTTGAAAACTTGGGCCGAGAGTATGGAGAAACTCGTTTGAGGAGGTCTCCAGTGAAACCTCCTACTCCACACTTTTCCCAGCTGCCTGAATTTTCATTCGACAATTTACAGAAGTACCAGAAAGAGAATGACCTACTTACAGAACGTCTACTAGCAATGGATGAAGAAACAAAGATGTTGAAGGAAGCATTGGCAAAGCGTAACAGTGAATTGCAAATGGCTAGGAGTCTATGCGCGGAAACAGCTAGCAAGGTTCAGAGTTTAGAAGCACAACTAGAAGCCAATGGTGAACAGAGAAGTCCTCCAATATCCAATTCTCAGGTCCCAATTGAAGGTTTCTCTAGTCAAAAAGCTAGCAACCCACCAAGTTCCACCTCCATATCTGAGGATGGAAATGATGATAATGTAAGTTGTGCTGGTTCATGGGCTACAGTATCAGTCTCTGAGCTCTCCTATATCAAGAAGGAGAAGAATGCTAACAGTCCACCCAAACCTGAAAACACTAATCACCTGGACCTTATGGATGACTTTCTAGAGATGGAGAAATTAGCATATCTATCCCATGGATCAAACAGAACACTTTCAAGTTCAGATGTTTTAGGTAATCAAGGTAATACAGGATCTGAACTTGTAAACCATGAAGCTTCACATGAAGTCAGCATGAGCACAGACCCCAAATCTGGGGTCCAACATGATTTGGAACCTCAAGTGTCTTCAAAGGAAAACGCAACTGTTGCAAATCCTCAACTGCAAGCAGACCTCCTACTCATCTTCACAAAGCTCCAATCAGAAATATCTATGCTACTTGAGTCAATGTCGAAAGAGAAAGAGATGGGAAAAGTTATAGCAGATATTAGACATGTTATGCAGGATATGCATGATACTTTGCATCACCAGGCGGTGAATGGTGTTGTTGAGACAGCTCATTGTTCTAGTACAGTGGGTGATTTTCAAACTCTTGCAGAGGATGCCAAGACAATATCCAAAGGGGCAATATCTTTGTCTGGAGATGTTAACTCATGTAGTGAAACTGTGCAGACCAACAATCAAGAATTGGAAGGAGCCATCTCCCGCATTTATGATTTCGTGATGATTCTTGGTAAAGAGGCTAAAGCTGTCCCAGGAACTTCTCCTGAGGGAGATGGGCTAAATAAAAACCTCAGTATGTTCTCTGCCAAATATAGTGAAGCTATTAATGGCGAGACTAATCCAGTTGATTTTGTTCTTGACGTTTCTCATCTATTAAGCAAAGCAAGTGAGCTGCAGTTCAATGTCCTGGGATTTAAAAGTTCTGAAGTGGAAGCTAATGGTTCTGATTATATAGATAAGATTGTGCTTCCAGAGAACAAGGCTGTAGTGGACTCATCAGGAGAAAGATATCCAAATGCTTGTGCCCACTTTTCTGATTCTGCATCTGACCCTGATGTCCCAAATGATGGGAATCTTGTTCCAACCTCTGAATCAGCCACCTCCTGGAAATGTTCGTTGGAGGAATTTGAACAATTGAAAATGGATAAGGATAACTTGGCGGATGATCTTTCTAGATGCACAGCAAACCTTGAAAGCACCAAGTCTCAGTTGCTGGAAACAGAACAGATTCTTGCTGATGTTAAGTCACAATTAGCATCAGCTCAAAGATCAAACAGCTTAGCTGAGACACAGCTCAAATGCATGGCAGAATCATATAAATCACTTGAAACACGTGCAGAGGAGTTGCAAACTGAAGTTAATCTTCTCCAGGGGAAATTGGAAAGTTTGGAAAATGAGCTACAAGAGGAGAGGAGAAGTCATGAAGATGCACTTGCCAGATGCGAAGATCTTCAAGAGCAGCTGAACAGGTATTATAAATTTCTCTCATCTTGCAGGCTTTCAGCACTGCTTTGGATTCTGAAATATCCTGTAGGATTCTGCATTCAAACTTGTGAAGTGCTTTCTGCTATCTATTTATGATACTTTCAATTACATAATATAAGTTTATGGACAGATAATTTTGAGTACAAATGATTTTTTTGTTACATATTCTAGGAAGTAGTGAGATGCTGTACTTCCTGAACTGGGGTTTAATCCTTCTGATAGCTTCATATTTGCTTTTTTCACATTTGGCAGGCAGAAACTGGTTTAGATATATGCTCTTGCTGGATGTACTCAAGTTTATTTATGTCAAAAATCGTTCTCAGGATTATAGTCTCATCAATTTGATTTTGCTCTTAGTATGAAATGA
This sequence comes from Jacaranda copaia, assembly GCA_014898725.1. Taxonomy (NCBI): domain Eukaryota; kingdom Viridiplantae; phylum Streptophyta; class Magnoliopsida; order Lamiales; family Bignoniaceae; genus Jacaranda; species Jacaranda copaia. Next base: position 591,682 of record JACGDI010005438.1, read on the forward strand.
TACTTTTACAATCTTTATTTTATCTCTAACCCCTAACTGGCCTTCTCTTGATATTTCCATGTCAGGGTTGATAGTTATGCAGCAGTTGATAATGATGACAAGACTAGCCAGGTGAGCGCTATAAATATATCTTGTGCTCTCCACCAGTGCAGTTGCTACAATTACTATGACCTTATTTTAAAAATGTCTCGTTTTGTCCCTCCCATAATATATGTGGCTTTTCTCAATTATGTAATTGTGTCTATCATATAATGGGACATTCACTTTTTAGAGCAAGCCAAACGTCTGAGACAATCTCTTTTGGCTCTTACGGCCACAATGGTAACCAAGGAAATGAAGATGCTATGCAGCAACTGAGCTAATAGTTGATGTGGTGAAACAACATTAAATGTTATATAGCATATAAAACTTCTGTTGTTTCCACGGGAAGCTATATAATTCGAATTATACACGAAACCAACAAAAATAGCAGAGATTTTATAAAAACAAGCTAAACATTTACATAATTGCCTCAAACAGTTATGCTACTTGTTTTTTCACTTACAATAAGATCCTTATTTTACCTTTGTCATCTGTTGTTGATACCAAAACCACTTATGTTGTTTTGCATCAGGAAAAGGAGTTAGCTGCTGCAGCTGAAAAGTTGGCAGAATGTCAAGAAACCATATTTCTCCTTGGTAAACAGCTGAAAACTTTGCGCCCCCAAACAGAATTTCTTAGTTCCCCAAACAATGGAAGAATTCAAAAGGTTGAAGTTTCAACTGAGGAAGAACCAACAATAAGCGGTATGGATGTGCAAGATATTGATCCATCTGAGACACATACACCTTTCAATTTGCACAGAACAGGCTCGGAGTCCCCTTTGGATCTGTTCTACGCGTCATTTAGTCCATCTGACTCCGAAGCAAACAACAACCCACAGAGGTCGCCAGCCAAACCAAAGCCTCCAAAGCACCGCCCTTCAAAGTCAGGTTCCTCTTCTACTTCTTCTACCCCTACACCGGAGAAACAAACTCGTGGGTTTAGCAGATTCTTTTCTTCCAAAGGAAAGAATGCCCATTAGTCCTGTTTTGACTAGCTCACTGCCAGAGCTTGCTATTTTATACTGTTATGCTTTTTTGTAAATAAAGATGATGACCCTTATTAACCTTGTTATTACTTATAATTTGGTTTGAGATCTGAGAGGGTTATTCAGAAATGATCGTCCAATATGAATAAAATTTGAAGTGGTTTTTCTGCTATAGTGTGAATCAACCAGTAACTACTGATTCCTGAACCTTCCTACTAAGGTAGGAAGACATGGAAAGTTGCAGTTTGAATTTCATCATTATTTGGATTCAAAAACTCTTACCTTTATGAAACACAATTTCAACTTTCAAGTGTTGTTTCCAACATTCCACTGTGTATTTTATACTTACACATTCTCATTCCAGATTAAAATTGAATTCGTGTTGTATCACCCATTCAGTTCTAGTTCTAATTCAAAAACGATTCGCGTATGTATTTAATGGAAACATGAAATGAAAGTAGTGGTAAACTAGTTGGAAGACACGGAAATAAAGATGTTATTTCTAAACTTTTGCTTAGACAAGATACATATTCTCCAAGGTGAAAAACCTGTAGTCTCCAACTTATTAGAAGTACCTTTATGAATGAATGTAAGACAGATATTTAAATAATCACTCAAAGTAGTTGATAATTTGCTAAATAGACATTTGAATGCAAGGTTTAAAATCTGTAGTCGCCAATCTATTAAAAGTACCTTCATGAATGAATATAAGATAGATATTTGAATGATCACTCAAATTAATTGACAATTTGCTAGATAGATATTATTGAGTAGTGCCTTTTAATGAAATATATAAACAAGAAACTTCCATATATGTTCAATTAAGTTATGAATCGACATGTCATATGTAAGGATTTTAGTATTTTGTTATATTATATTATTATATTTTCATATAATGATGTTAGTATTTTATCATGTCATATTATTATATTTTAATATAATGATTTACAACTTATTTGGATAAATAAATTGCATGAATTTTCATTTAATGAAAATTTAGAGTTTTACATGGGTTAAAATTGGGTTAATGTTATGCTACTCAATTAGAGTACATATAATTAAATCATTTATAATAATATTATTATATTTCATCTAATAATAATTCCTAATTCACCATAACAAGTCATCGACATGAAATTTGATCTTAATGCCTAAAAATGACATCGTTTTGAGTAAAAATGTAACACACAGGGTAAACTTTTAATGATCACATGTTGCTTCGCCCCACCGTACTGAAATAAAATAGCCAAGACGATGGAGTTTCTGGGACCCACAACGAGATTTTCTCCCATCCACACATTTACCATCATCACGTTCGTTGGAATTGGATGGAGGAATATGGGGCGAAGAGAAAACGACCCGTACAGAATCATACCACTTTTTAGGACAGTGATACTATATTTTGTCCTTTTTATTATTGGGTCCTTGATGTGGACTTTAACTTAATAAGCCATCATTGTCCGTTGGCCAATCAATACTAAGGCCCCGTTTGGTTTCCTTGTCAAACATCATTTTCACATTTCCCCTATTTAAAAATTGAAATACATAAATAATATTTGTTTACAAATTATGTATTTTGAGAAAATTAATTTTGGAAGTGGGGTTGAAAAATGTGAAATTTATATTGGAGAATATGATGTATATTTGTTTATGATTTGGGAATAATAAAAAAACTATTTTGGAAAAATTTGGTATATTTGTTTATATTTTGGGAAGAGATAAATTCTACTGTAATAGTAAAATCAATATCTTTTTGTTGAATTCTGAGGGTGTAAATGAATTTTATTATTATTTTTTTATTATGATATAGTAATAAAATATTATGATATATATGTGATTGGTAATGATTGTGACGTAAATAATATGAGATTTTTAGTCATTTGTTAGTTAAATTGTAAGAATAATTTGATTATTTTAGGAACCCATTTGGGAGAAAAGGAAGGCACATATTTGATTACATTCTCCCAGAATAATTTCCAAACATAGCCATAATGTTTTACACATTTCATCCAATATCATTTTTATTTTTATTTTCAAAATGCATTTCCCAATAATTGACATATCTTATCATAATAATCTATATATTTTCTCTCTCTATTTTATTATCACTATCTTTTTGCACCCACAACCTAATAAATCCAACATAATTATTACTTTTTTACCAATTTATCCAAATACAAACTTATTTTCCACTCATTTTTACTAATAGCCCTGTTTGTTTTTGGCTCATTTTCATTTTCATTTTCTGATGAAAATAAAACCAAAGAGATATCAACTTCTCTCTCATTTTTACAGATATTTTATTTACAAAATATTCTTCTAGACAAACTTTACACTTTCTCTCCATTTTCACTTTTCGTTTATTCTATTTATATTTACATGACTTTTAATATAAGAACACTATATTTTTTAAATACAATCATTTTCAACTCTATATAATTATTACATTTTAAACAAAGCATTCAAACAATATTTTATTTTCAAAAACACATTTATAACTAAGTTTTCACTATTCCTTTTCACCATATTGTGAAAAGTTAGTTGTAAATGTGTTTTTAAAATGCAAATGGCCCCAACTACTTTGTCAAATTTTAGAAATGATGAAAATGAAAAATGAAAATAAAACCAAACAGGCCCCTCTAGGTTTCTTGACTGGAAAAAAATATTAACTTTAAATAATGGAAACAACTGCTCATTATGCATGGGCTTAATTAATCAAACACTTTTTTTTTATAGTGTATAGATCCTGCAAATATATTTTTATTAGACATTAAGTAAATCATTATGAAAAGGGAAAATAATAAAATGCTTTGTGATTTAATTGGGTGACATAATTTGGGAACACTTCCGGCTTAAGGTAATGAAAAATTCTTTTGAAAGTCGAGATGACCTTCAAAAAATACTAACAACTACTTGAAATAAAAAATAAAGTTAGGGTTGTGAGGTTGGTATCCCAACAAGAATTTTTTAATTTTAAAATTGGCAAAATTATTGTTTGTAAAGTAAATTTGAAAAAATGAGCAATTATTAATAATTAAGTTAGAGCTATTTAAATTAGATTGTAATTTACAACCTAATAAAGT
>JACGDI010005438.1:622905-645495 GCA_014898725.1 Jacaranda copaia
CCCTGAAAAGGAGGAAAAAATCTTAGAAAAATCCAAAAATGAAATCGCAGAATTGTGTAAGCTCTTTTGAAAAAATTAATAATTTAGTAACTTATTTTAAATTTTTTACATTTTTTCTACTTGACTATGTTAATTACAATATTATGTTCTGACATCCTATAATTTTCACAATCTTATTTTATTTAAATTTTTGAAGAACTTATTTTCAAATAAAATCAAACTGGTTATAAGCTCTAAAATAGATGTAAATATTAGCACTTAAAAGAATTTCAATTAAATTTAGCAAAATATCTCTAACAAAATAGAATTCTTGACGCTGCATATTAGAATTAATGAAAGCCCAGATCGCATCGCATAATTATAAATGTTTTTTAATAATTTTTTCAAGTGTATAAAGTGAGTTGAGGGTCCATAATGTCATTTCAGATCACGGGGGAGCCTGTTGGAGAAGTGAGAGCAGTTTCTGGCATGCACCAGAGGAAGGCAGAGATGGCTAGGCAAGCTGATGCATTTATAGCCTTGCCTGGTAATTTCACTCTATGCATCAATTGTGACAATTATTAATTAATGAATAAATTAAGCACCCAGAACTGTTTCTCAAAGTTGCTTTCCACTAAGTATTTTAATTGGAGTTGACGTAATATATGAAGAAACTGTTCTGTCAATTATAGAGACAAAAATGGTTTAGTACTCTCAAATTGGGCATTGTTAATGTCTGAATTTTGCAGGTGGATATGGTACATTAGAGGAACTGTTAGAGGTCATCACTTGGGCTCAGCTTGGAATCCATGACAAACCGGTATGTCACAATTTGCAAGTCCTATGTTTCACTATGATGTCTCCATCTTAATCTTTTTTCTTTTTCCTATTTAAAAAAAATCATGATTAATAGGGTGTTTGACATTTTAACTGAGCTTATTTTAAATATCTTATAAGATGTTAGATCTTATTTTCAAAATAAATTATTAAATTATTTGAATAAAATAAGATTTTGGAGCTTACAAAATATTAATAAAAGCAATTTTGTAATTAAAATGATTAGAAATGAAGGAGCTTATTCAAATTTTAAAAATAAGTTAAGGTCTTCTCACTTTTTTTAAAAAGAGCTTATAAGCTCATAATATCTTATTTTAAAGTCTTATAAGCTCTTTTTTTTAAAAAAAAAATCAGCAAACTCTTTTTATCAAGTTATAAGTTCTTAAACATCTTGTCAGATATTTTAAGAAGCTTATTAACTCACCCAAATACCCTCTAATTCCCTAATTTCTGTTTATGGGATTCAAACTTGCGATCGATTTTTTTTCATAAAAATGAAAGCTCATTAAAAAGTTATCCGTTCGTTCCAATCTCCTTGCTGAACTTTGAAGAAGGATAGGATTACCTCAGGTATATTTAACGTGGAATTGATTTTAGTGGTTAGTTTGGTTGAATTTTTAAGTTATCTCATGATTATTTATCATGTGATAATTTTTATAATTTTTTATCATTGTGTTATAATTTGGTTGACAAAAAAAATAAACACATGAGAGATTGCAGGTTAATTTATCATGAAAATTACACACATAAATAAGAATATTTAGTATTCATGCGGATTTGAGTTATTTATTGTCATTCAAACTAAACGAATGATAAAGTGAAATAAAAATATTATATCCCATCTTATCATCCCAACCAAATACAGATAAACCTTCAAGAAATCTAATCGATTTTTCAAATTTATGTAGATATTAAAAATATAAATAAAATTGAGCATCATTAAAATTGTATAATAAAATCGTCTAAAGTTGAAGTACACATTTTTTTATAGCTTGTGAATTATTTATAATATAGTACCACTAAAATAAAGTTGGCTTTATTTGAGCAGTCCAAAATAATCCAACTTGATCGATCAAGTAGTTTAGGCTGTGGGTCGGGTTTGACCATGTTTGTCTAGTGCTTGATCCAATCCAAATAGGTTGTCCATTTGCAAAAGCTGTATGGGCAATTATGTAATTTCACATATAGCACCTATTTCAGAAATCGACCAACAACTAATTCCTTTTTCATTTTTTTTTTTTTTTGCTCAATTTTTAGGTGGGGTTGCTCAATGTAGATGGATACTACAACTCGCTGTTGTCTTTCATTGACAAGGCTGTGGATGAAGGTTTTATTACACCTTCTGCCCGTCACATTATTGTATCTGCCCAAACTGCCCATGAACTCATGTCCAAGCTTGAGGTACAACATCGATCACAGTCTTTATGCATTTCCTTGACTTCTCTGCCCCCGTCTGCAAACATGGCTCCCACATTGTCTCGATGCTGTCAAGCGTCATGTACAACCTAACTTTACATCTCATTTACCTGCCCGAAGTACTTATGTCTCACACGAAAAAATTTCATAAATAATTTAAATTGAATTCTAATAACAAGTGCATAATATTTATTTTAAGATTAGTGGGATTCAATCAAATTAAATTTATATTAAGATTGAGGTCAGATCAATTTTGTTTCGAGAATTTATTCAAAATATTATGTTGGAAAGTAAAATTTAGAGTAATCTGAAATTCGTTGTTCGTGCAAAAAAGTGAAGAAATCAACTTTTCGGTATTTATAGGCTATAAAGCCTAAGCCCATGTTCACCGCATAGATGTATGTGTGAAGAACCATCATATTAATATATGCCTTCATAATAATTTTATCTAATTACTCTTTAATCATAACTTTTCATATCAAAGATATTATCGTTTGTAGGTATATTGGCCTAAATATTATTTCTAATTTATGTTGTATACAAGGTACTAGCTAAAAATGCATGTATTTTCATATATTCAACATATTTTTGACCTAAGTGATCTCATTTTTTCATTGTCTTTAAATTGGTGTACTAGGAATATGTCCCAGAACATGACGAGGTTGTCTCGAAGCTAAGTTGGGAGAAGGAGCAACAACTCGGTTATACCACAAGATCAGATATTGCTCGTTGACAATTGGAATTTAGTCTAAACTTCGAAGTCTTTAGGCAAAGTACATTATAGAGGCCCAAAAAAAAAAAAAAAATCTAGGTCATTTGGATTTTAATTACATAGTTTGTGCCTAATGTTGCCTTAATTCATCAGCCCATTTTTAGTACTAACCTGAACCCATTTAATTTTCTTAGACCAGGTTCATTTGTACTTGTTTAAGTTCTATGTATATTTGTCATTCATTTATGATAAGATAAGAATTTCAGGTTTATTTGTTGTCCTGAACTGAAGACTGCAGTGTACTATTTATAGTATGAGTACGGAAAGTTTTGCACTTGATCCAAGCTCGAACGCGAAAGAACTAAAGATCTAATTCTGAAATCACAACAAAAGTCGAGATTATTAGGTTTCTAGTGAAATCATTCGATGTTCAATTCAATATTTTGTGATCTAATTCTAAAATCACAACAAAAGTCGAGATTATTAGGTTTCTAGTGAAAATCATTCGATGTTCAATTCAATATTTTGTCTGTGAATAGGGGAGTTTAAAGAGAAAAAATTTGAATAATAGAAATTGTGTATCTTAAGTTGTCAAGGTAAAAGCATTTATAGGGTTGTCAATAGGTTAGATTTGAATTTGAATTCGATTTGAATTTTAGAATTTTTATCTAATTAAAATATTTAATGGATCATATTTGATTATAAATATCCATAATTCAAAATAAGTGGATTGGATATGGAATTAAGCAATCTAATTCGTTAAAAATTTGAGTCCGAACTTTAATAATTTTTTATTAAATTAATATTCTTATAGATAATATTAATAAAGATTTTAAAATAAAATTTATACATTATATTGATCTAATATCTATATTACCATCTATATTATGCTATTAATATTGAGTTTTTAGCCTATAAAATAAGACGAATACTGACAAAATATCAAATATAATAATAAATAATAGTTTATTTATGCATTAACATAATGTGAAATAGGGGTTTAATATTTAAATATTTAATTTTTGGACAATATATAATAAAAAGTTGTTAAAAATTCAAATATGACTTAAATTTACTTTATAAATATAATATTGTTATACAATTCAAAAGAAAAATATTAAATCGAGTCAGATTTTTTTATCAAATTTCGAATGTCCATCAAATTCGATTATAATACTAACTAACAAAGAATCTTATATGATATCAAGTCAAATTTAAACATTAATTTTAATAATTGTATTCGAATTCAAATATAACTAATTCGATGACAACCAAAACATTTATAGAAGCTTTGACTAATTGATTGGACTTATGTGTCTTCATCAGTATGGTCCCGCCCCCCTAAGACCAAATGGCCCCTTAGGGCAGGCAAACCGAACCTCATGTAAGCAGCCCATATTTGATTTAGACCAACCCATTTTTTTTAATCCTTATCAATTTCCATAAAGCATGAAATGGACACCCAAAGAGAGCAACAAGCATAAACTATTTCCATTCATGAGGCAAAGTGCCAAGAAAGGCCCACTTCCAAGTGCTCTATCCACATAGAAATACGTATTGTTAGCCATGAAAAGGTACATGGATTAGATTGGAAACCTTTTGACGTTGGATTAAGTACGTTGCATCTTTGTGAGCTCCACTCGTTTAACGACACACTCAAAAAGGTTGGATCTTTGTACATTCACGTGCTATTCGTGACTCATATAGCTGCAAAAGTAACGTCGGTGCATATTAGAGAGGCACTTCGCTGGAATTTTCTGATAAATTTTTAATTGGGTCAGTGAATTTAATCGAAGTTCGATAGTAAAAACATATTAAGATCATGAGGAATTATTCAGTAAAAATTCTATGATGTCCAAATCAGTTAAAGGACGTCAATAGTAACGTTGCAAAAATGCAGTGTAAATATAAATATGGCAATAGTATACTTAAAATGTGTAATAATAAAATTATATTGCTCGACAGAACATATAGTTTACGGAGCTGTATTCAAGGCCATTGGATTTATCAGAATTAAATTGTGTTAAGGGTTTGAGGTTTATTCAAACTTGAATGTTTCAATAATAAAAAAAAAAAAATACAGTTTTTTGACTCTTTTTTTATTTTTATGAGTTGGGTGGCTGGTCTTAATTTGATCTGAATATCTTTGATCTGAAACTTCTCTCCGATCTAATATTAGCATTAGTACAATCGAAGTTGTTTTAGTCCTTATGTCACCCTTATATTGGCTAAATTTGCTTCCGACCAAAGCAAATTTAATCATTTATTGATATTCTAACATTTGTCGTATTTAGGTGATATCACATTGTAAAAGGTGTTAATATTTGAAAAATGTTCTCTTTTAATTGACACGTAGATGGCAAGTCGTTGTTGTTGTTGTTGTTGTTGTTGTTGTTGTTGTTGTTGATGTTGTGCACGTTCATGGTTTTTCAGCAGCAAGTGAAATGGATAAGAACGCAGATACTGTTCACCCAATTGCTAGTGCGCATGTTCACCTTACATTTTGCTTGCTAAAAGGTAATGATTTTTGAGTCTTACATCAATTGAAACTTTCTATTCATCTTTCCTTTTTGCTTTTGCTATTCTTTTCACATTTTGCTTTTGCAATTATATAATGTTAAAGATCACAAGAAACTTAGGGGACGTTTAGTTTCATTCTCACATGCCATTAAATACATAATGAAAAATTAGTTAGAAAAAGTAAATTTGAAAATGAGTTGTATTTGAATGTATTTTTTAAAATTATAAGTTTATATATGTGTAAAAATGAGATGTATTTGGATGTTTGGTATTTTTGTATTAAAAGTTGTATAGTTTTTGAATTTGAATTGATAATATGATGTGTGATTATTTGAAAAAATAATATTATATTGTGAATGGTGCATAAACAGTATTGGGGAGATAAAAAATGATTAAGGTAATGATAAAAGTTGAAAATGGAGAGAAAATATAATAAAAAATGTTTTGAAAATGAAAATGCTTGAGAAAATGGTGTGGGCAGTGATGATTTTTTATTTTCATTTTTAAGTTAAAATGAAAATGGGTTGTGAGAATGAAACCAAATGGGCACTTGGTTTTATTTTCATTTTCAGTTCTTATTTTTATTATTTTCAAAATATTAGAAAGTAGTTAGCAGGAATGAGTTAAAAATGAGTTTGTATTTGGATAAATTGTTGAAAAAATAATAATTATATTAGGTTTAATTGGTTGTAGGTGGAAAGATATAGAAATAATAGAAAACAAATAAAAAAAACATATATTATTGGGATAAAATATATATGTTATTGGGGAATATATTTTCAAAATAAAAATAAAAATAAAAATAATATCGAATGAAAATATGTAAAAAATAATATGCTTTATTTTTTAAATAATAGAAAATGTGAAAAGGGAATATGAAAATAAAATCAAAGAGACTTTTAGTGCTACAGCATTGTCCCTGTATTTGGTGTCACAAAATACCATCAAATAGTCCGAGTTTAAAATTCAAGTACACCTAAGCATCAATGTGGTATTGATAAATGTATCACCCCTGAGCTTTAGAATTGATATTCTGATAGAATTGAGATCCATGTAATTTTAATAAGTAACTAATACCCAGAATTATTGAAATAAACGAAAGATCAACCACTTAAATAAAGACCATATAGGATTGACCAACCCCCATTCCAGACTACAAATAGCAGTACTAAATGATACTCTTGAGGTATGTTGTTTTAGACTATTTCCAGCTATTCTTCATAAATTGCCTTCAACCCCGAGTTCATCGTACTGATTTAAGTAATGGAAAGTTTTCATCGGGCAATCCGATAACCTTATGGGTTTCTAGGTTCGCAGAGGCACAAGCAGTTACTGATTGAAGTACTAGAGAGTTTTCGTCGGACAACCCAACAACCTTATGGGTTTCAAGTTCGCAAAGACACAAGTACTTATATCAGAGGGCAGGGTGCGGGCTAGAGAAAATTACTTCTCATACTCAAATAGTCGTATCAAATAGAATCCATTTCAATTTTTACTTAATACTCATATCAATAGAATCATTTCCATTTTTACTTCCAAAAAAACACTTAAAGATAGTCAATCGGCATTCGACTAAGTATTCAAAATGCTTAGAAACACAGCTCAAGCATTGCTGCTACAAGATATAGCACGGCAGCAGTTTCTGGACATATATAAGCACATTACTGCTACAAAATTTACACTAAGAGGCAGATATACACAAAACATATGTATTCTTGGCAAAATTCAAAATATATAGAGAGATTCATTACGCAAAAGATTGAACCACCGATGATGTGGTCACCAAACCAGAGAGGAGCCCAACGATGACAGCACTGTTGTATGTGCTCGGTTCCGTTTGCATTGAGTTGTTTCTTGAGTCGACAAACGACTCGTTAAGAAACGGCCCGCCAACAAGTGCTCCCATTGCTATATTAGGATTTGGATCTTTCGACTTGAGCCACTTGAAACCATCTTTGCAGCCTGTGGTTGCATCGGTAGGAATTGAGGCTCCTCTGTGATGGACATATTGTGGATACTTATCTCCATAGCCCACAAGATAACTCATCTTCATAGGATTGTCACCCAAGACATAATCAGCCTAAAAAATGACACGTGAGATGCATGAGTGAAAAATTGATGTTCTGATGTCTAAGCGACACATGATGTGGTAGTGGCAAAGATAGCAAGGGTACCTGCGAGATTGCAAACTTCCGGAGATCTTTGGGCGTAAAATTATTTCCATCACAGGATATCATTGCAGTTCGAGATGAAAGCATGTAATCACTGTAAATAACTGCTAAAAATGCTGATGCCACAGGGTGCTGTAAAGCATTCCATTGACTTATCCACACTAGACCATCTGCATATATAAGAGCTGAATCTCAGCAAAATATTTGCCTAAGTTACATCAAAGAATCTAACTTAAGACCTCCACATTATGGCTGTTTCTTATAAGCTACTTATATTTTATATGCATTCAGGTTTGTGGTGAGCTCAAGACTTATAAAGGTTTAGAAAGAAAATTTGTTTCCATGGAATAACAGTGAAGATGATAAATGAGTTGGCGTGAAGGAAATTTAAAAGGCAATATAAGATTGCAAGTCAACAACAAGAATCAGAAGGAAGATTACTTAGAGTTCTGCTTGAGGTGGCAGTTGGCGATTTGGGTAGAAGACCGCACATGACAGCCTCTGCAGACTCCCTATACTTCCCAAGGACATCGGAATTTGAGATATCTTTTGGGCCAAAGAAGCTAACCCTGGACAGCAGAACCTGCAGAAAAGCACTTGATTATTTTCTTATTGACAAGCCATCCACTTGACTTAGTTCCAACTTCCAAGAAAATGTTGTAGAACTAAGTCCACTTACCGCATAATTGGTAACAATGCCTAGATATCAACATATATTAATTCACATAAATACACGTAATTCTCATTTATTGAAGCAAAAATATAAGAAATTTTTAGTAATATGCATTATCAATTCATGAATCACTTCACTTTTGGCATATCCATCAGTTGTATCAAAATGTAATTCTGCCCTAATTCTAAATGATCAAAGATATAAAAAATATCCCAAGTTTTGAAAGAATAAAGCATACCTGAGCTCCAGCCAGCTTGTTATCCCAGCTAAACCACGTTGGACTTCCCCAATTAGCAAAGTCTTCACCATTTTTTCCAGTCACATATTCGAAATACGATCGGTCCCCTGTTGCATGGTAAAGCCAACTAGCTGCCCACAAGAGCTCATCACCATAGCCAGTAGAATTGTAGAAAGTTGCCACTTCAGGAATTGTGGAGCTATAAGATGCTCTATATTTGTCCGCAAATGAAAATAATTGTTTGGCGTGTTTTAGAAGCGAAGCTGAGTAAGTGGAATCAGTGGTCCTAAAGACCAGAGATGCTGACGCTAGAGCAGCTGCTGTTTCCGCAGCAACATCAGTTCCTGGGGAAGAGGTATTCACCTGTGTGAGAGGCCTTTCCTCTTTCATGTCCTCAGGCCTGTCCCAACAAGCATGGTCTGTTTTAGGGTTGCCTACCTGCCAAACAACATGGAGGAAGAGCACTATTTAGATATCTTTCTATGTACTATACTCAGAATTCACAAAGATCAAGTTCTTCGAAAAATCAATAAAGATCCCAATACATGCTAATGAACTTAAGTATTGTTTTACTTAGTACTAGGGAAAAACAAGTTTTCCATGCTTACACAACATGGAGAAGTATTATCATCATCCACAAAAGAATTGTTCAAAGTTTATCTCTATCAGTTTCCTTTGTCAGACGCGAAATCTTAGAATAAGATAATATGTGGCAGAAACTAGGAAGATGTCCTAACATTTGCTCTGGCGCCTAAAATATGCAAACAAGAATGTTACCTTAAAAAAAAAGGGAAAGAATTTCAGGACCTGTTGGCATAATTTTTACATTACATAGGGACTATATAGGCGGTTTGAGATTATCCAGACAAAGGAGAGCCCTGAAAAAAGCACAAAAGATTGGACTAACCTGAATGTACAGGACATTATCGGTAGGATGAGCATTAATGAGGTAATCAGTAATCCACCTAAGCGAGTCTTGAGCAGGTTCCAATTGATTCACAACCTTCATTTGATCCCCATACTCCAGGATCGTCCACGACAACACTGTGGCAGTGAAAGCCATGGGAAATCCAAACTTCATATGATCACCGGCATCATACATTCCTTTGGAAAGATCCAATTTTGCTTGACTTCCATCTTGCAAAGCAGAATCCCCCCTCCAACTTATCCTATTATTCTCTAGCTTCCCAGCTGCAATATGTCAAGAATCTCTCAAAGCTCAACGGAACATTCTATTTATAACTCTGCATCATCTTTTCTTTGGCAAATTAATCAATGTAATCTCAATCGCTACACTCTTTCAAGTAAAAATTACTAGCATAGGGACATTAAATCAACATGATCTGGGCTAGAACTTAGCAATAAATGCAAAACAAAACACAAAAACAATTGATATTACTAATCTGAAGCAAAATTGCAAATGATGCATGGGGGAGCAGCATTATTCCAAGAAGCAATTCAAGAAAAGGGCACTTCATAATCATTACAAACAGATCTAATGTAGACACAGATTTAGAGCAAATGGACAACAACTGAAGGAAAAAAAGAAAGAAGGAAATGTACATTTTTGTATGTCAAAAAACTGCATTGCAACTTTAAGAGCATCAGCATATTTCTTTGCAACGGCTCCGGGAGGCCCCGGAACAGGGGCAGCTTCTGGCCCTGATTTGTGCTTCTTCAGCTTCACAGCATAGAAAATTGCAAATGCGACAGAAGCCAAAACGATTAACACCAAAAACCAACCACACCAACCTCCTGAGCGCCTCTTCTCCTCCATTTCTTCTCAAAAATCAAACGAAAAAATAAGATTTTCTCTAAAGATTTTCTCTGAGGCCAAGTTCTTGAAAATTTCTAGTTTAAAAAAATATTAAAATGCTTGAAATAAGAAGAAAATGCAATGCTCCGCATTGCCTGATGGGAGTCAAAAAAGAACTGGCTACCGACTACTGAGTTTTCACACAAAGAATCTTTCAGAGAGATTAAAGGTTAAAAAAAGTAGAAGAAAAATGGAATCTTCTGAAGCCCAGAGGACAAAAATGAAGTCTTTGGAGGTTTTTGATAAAACGTGAGTGGTTTAATGGAGTTGAAGAGTGTCTGGTTTAGCGTAAAGAACAGATCACCGACAGTTGTCGACAACAATGGATCCTCTTCTTCCTTCGTCCTTACAGGTTTTACGAAATGACCAAAATGCCCATTTTAGATGCGATGATAACTTTCAATTTTATTTATTTATTTTTTGTTGGGGGGCGGGGTTGGTACTCAGAAATTGCAGCATTACTTCCAGATGGTGACACCTAAACCCTAACCACGCTCCAAACCACAAAATGACATTCAATCTCCAGAAAACAGGCCATATGATTGGTTCGTGTGGCACACGCTATATAGAAGAGAATACATCAGCTAAGGTATCTTTTACCAACTATGGTGTGACGTGGCATGGTATGATGTGCATGACATAATAATCGATAGATGGCCATAGGCTGCAGATACCACCTTGTTGGTGCGAGGTTGCTTTAGCTTCTTTCGTTAGAAGGTGTAATTACCCAATCACTCAAAAACTTTACAACTACTAAAAGTTTAGGGAATGTTTGGTTATGTTTTTATTTGATTTTGATTTTATCACGTATTTATTATATATTTTGAAAGAATAAATTATTAGATAATGTAAAAATTATTTTTTTATATATTTATTTATATTTTGAGAAAGATATTTTTTATTTTAGTAGTTAAATCAATATTTTTTTGTTGAATTTTTTGAATGAAAATGGAATTAAACTATTTTTTTAATATTAGAATAATAATAAAATACATATAATATATATCTATATATTAAAAAATGTGTAATTTAAAAGAAGAATGAAAATATACTTAATTATATTCTTTCAAAATAATATTATTTTAAAAAAATATAACCAAACAAAGCCTTAATTTTAAAAAAATAAAATTTGAAGTTTCAAAACTCCACGAGAAATGAGGTTTCACATTCAATTCTTATTTGAAATAAATATTTGATTTGTATCGTAATTCTATTTATTATATGACCCATCATGATTATTTATGTGTTGTAAATGATTATGTATAGTTTAAGTATTGAATGATTTTTATATATTATTTATATTGCTCAATTGATCTACTATTGAAGTTTTTTTCGAACTTTTTTCTTGTCAATCTTTTGTAATTTTCAACCAACAATTGACATATTTACAGGATATATATATATATATATATATTTCAAAAACAATGAATATACGAAAGTATACTTCATAAATGTTGCATTTATTAGATTTAAAGTGAATTCAACTCCAAAAATATTTTGATGTGATTGATTTTTCTTAAGAATATTGAATAATTGCATATAAGTAATTTGTGTGGAATAAGGCAATCATGAAAAATTGCTAATGTACTTAACAACTCGTATAATTTGTTGGCCAAAAT
Organism: Jacaranda copaia; assembly: GCA_014898725.1. Taxonomy (NCBI): domain Eukaryota; kingdom Viridiplantae; phylum Streptophyta; class Magnoliopsida; order Lamiales; family Bignoniaceae; genus Jacaranda; species Jacaranda copaia. The sequence goes on from JACGDI010005438.1 coordinate 634,887, forward strand.
TTAAGAACTGGGTTAGCATAGGCTACATATTTTTAATATTTATGATTCTACGTTAAAATTGTTTAGAATTCGATTGCTTGCTTTGATATTGTATGATAGATTTACAATCCAACTAAATTTTAATATTTGGTTTGTTTCTAAAAGCTCCTGATATAGTTAGAGCACGACATGCATTTAAGGCCAAACTTGATTTGTATATCACAACCTTATGGTGTGATATGTTTTCTAACCTAAATTGAAAATAAATTGTAGTTTGTCAATGGGATAAAATGCCAAGCAAATAATTAAATTGAATGTCAAGTTATTTCAAATATGCAAATAAATATTAGAGATTATATACAATAACTCGCTATTTATCCTAGTTATGAGTATTATACTTAATTTAAACACACCAAGTAAACGAGCTCTTAAGATTTAAATGTAGACTAATAAAATTGTACAAAGAAAGAAATTAAATATCCAACTAAAAATAAGAGGTTCTGAAGTTGAATAATCACAAAAAATAGTTTATTGCAATAGAAAAACTAATTATAAATAACTGATTAATGAGAAATTATTTAGCAGGAATTGGGCATGCAATCAAGAAGCTATTTACATGATACACAAATAAATTAAAGTATTGAATAATTTATTCTATATTTTCTTCAGTTATTCCCACAATCACCCTTTAAAATATAGCTGAACTGAAACAATTGGATTGCGGACTCAAAATATATGGATCGAGTTAAACTGGTTTGAACAAAAGCCCAAACGTTTGTCGGATTACTGCCCAACAGTCAGATTTACCGTCCACTTTACGTGAAGCCCAAATAATAAACCAACTTCCGGAGAAGAAATCATAATTATGTAATGCCAACAATGGCGCATTTATTATTGGGATTTTTTGCCCAATTTACCCAATAATGATATTACTGTTAGGTTAAATCCAAAATCTCAAATTTTGATTCTGAGTCGCCGTTGTGTCTGACTTGCAAGTTTCGTGGGCTCGCAGGTTGATTTTCCGAACAGGCATATGTTCTCCCTACTAAATCTTTTGCAATTCTAATGTTTACCTTTTCATTTTGTAATGAATACGTCTCTTTGTAGTGTTTTACGAGTGATTATAGAGTTAATCTTTGATGGGTATAATTGGTGTCGGTAATTTCAGTTTGTTATGCAGTTCTCTTGCAAAAGATGTGATTTCGGGTTTATGATACAATGCATGTTTGATATCTGACTTTCTGATATGAGAGCGTGTGCAAAAAATGTGGTTTTCAAATATACCAAGCGAGATGGATCATTTTTTGAGCAAATTTTACTTTCCGCAAGTTTTATTTCGGTTTTTTTTTGTTATGGGGGACGGTTGTTTTGTGTGTGTGTGTGTGTTCGTCTAGAGCAAGGTGGTTGTGTGTATGCCTTCTTTTTTAATTTCCTTTTTTGGTTAATTTTTTAGTTGCATCTGAAACAATGTGATCAAATTACTGATCTTTTCGGCGAAGCCCCAAATGCTGTATGCAATGTGGTTGTTTGGTGTGGCAGCGGCCAGCAATGCATTTGATTATGATTTTCCTTTTCCTGTACACAAAGTTATAAACTTTAGCAACTCAACTCAATTATGTTTAAATTGCTTTTTAGACGAGCTCTTCCACCGCACAGCGAATGTTCTTTTCTTTCTAACATTCTCTGTGGGTATTTCAAGCATTTAGTGGGGCATTGGTAAGAAGAATTATTGATATGATTCTCGAGTCATAATTCTCTTTTAAATGAAGAAAACCTCATGCAGAGAGACCAATCTAATTGGACTATGTTATATTATTACTGATAGAAGTGAGACAAATAAGATGCATGTGTAATGTTCAAAAAATTTCTAAAGCTTGAGAAGAGTCCTTAAGAATCAAGAAAATTTGTAATTAATTATAGAACAGTTCTATGAAGCCGAGAGAGGAAGCATATACTTTCTGATAGGAGAACTTATGATATTTGCTTTCTCATGTGGTAAACAAGGAAATATTGAATATGAGTGTCCTCTCTTGTTGAGTATTGGTTTTGATCCAGATTATAGCAATTGATAGCTCTGGTTTCTGCCTGAAAAGCTTTATATGTAATGGAATTTGGTATGCAGTTCCACATTAGTTTTAGTATGCAGTGTTTTCTAGTAAGTAATTGATTGAAGCAATGAATTGCTTCCAGGGAAATTTTGAGATTACTAGAAAGGCTCCCACTGAGGCGTTAATTCTGAAATACTGGAGTACGAAATTTATATTACAATGAGAAATATGTTGAGAAGACTTGTTGAAAGCCAGATAGATTTCTTTTAGTATATTTATAATTCAAGATAAAGGTCCAGAGGTAATGGAGTAATAATGGACAAATTATGAAACAGAAATATGGAATATATTTGTGTATCCCTGGTTCCAAATGCTCTTCGTGTTGTCCCTCTGATCTAAAAATGGGGGCCCCAAAACCTGACTTTTCCCATTGATAATAAGAAAGAAAGAGAAGGTATGATGAGACAGGGCCAGTGCGATGAGCCTACCTGGCCTGGAAGAGGGGCAGATGGGTGCCTGCTAGAAGGCAAGATAGAGGCTCTTTTGGGCATTTTCACGGAGACTATGGCAGTTCTTTCAAGTTTAGACACACATGCTGCCACTTTATGTCACTCCAGTGTTGCTTTGTGGTTGCTACTGAAGCTGGACTCATTGCTTACATATGATGATTTGTTTAACACTATTTGTGAAGTATTTCAAAGCATGTCCATGTTAGTGTACTACCATGTCGAGTCACCTGCCCATTTTGAGCTTTGCAGAATATGATATGAACTGATAGAATGGAAAATATCAATACCTTGCATGTCCAGTAGCTTGAATTTGAGGTTACACCTTGATATGTATTTATATTGTTTTCTCCTCTTGCTATTTCCTTAGAGAATGATATGGCAATTTAACTGGAAAGTTAGTTTGTGAAATACTATAACGAGTGAATCCAATTTAAGGTGGTGTAATTTCTACTAGATTCTGGTCAGTGTGATGTGGGACACACTTGCAGAGGAGCAGAGCCAGCATTTTAATCGCATAAGCAAAATTTGGGGTGAGGATCTACCCCAGGTAAGGGAGTCTCATGTATTTTCCAACTGAAACATTCTGGTTTTCTTGGATGTATTTTGTGTTGAATTGCAATCCCAGTTGAAAGTTTGCCTACTTCTTCAAATGGTTTCCAAGCCCTCTAGAGGGGTAATAATTGATTTCTTTGGCATGCTTTGCCTAACACTTCAGATGGATGGTGAATCTAATGACCAGCAACCCAAGCAAGAGCGTTTGAGGACGAGATGGACACCAGCACTTGATAAGGTTTTTGCAGACATAGTTGTGGAGCAGATTCAACAGGGAAACAGGCCAAATAATGTTTTTGACAAGAAAACATGGAATCAGATCCGTGAAGAATTCAATAAACAAACCAATCTCAGTTTCAATAACAATCAATTGAGGAAACATCTTGATGTTCTCCGTACACGCTATCACAACCTGCAATCTGCTTTTAACCAAAATGTTGTGATGCAGGATCCTTGCTATATGGGGTTTGATCTATGGGAAGACATTGGGGTATAACTTTTTCCTCTGCCTCTCTGATCCCTACATATAGATATTACATATGTACATACTTTTAGTTACAGATGGAACTACTTAACTGTTTGGCTTTATAAATGATTCTGTACATGCAGGCACAATCTAAGATTGAACCAGTGAAGACCAAGGAGTGTCCTATCTATGAGCAATTATGCGCAATATTTGCAGACTCTGGTGTGGATGGAAAATACGCTCAATCAAGCCACTATGAAGAATTGGACAAGCCCGCTGGAGTTGATCCATTAGGTGCAGAAGCAGTAAACCCAAGTCCCAGAACTCCATCAACATCCAAATCTGTGCAAGGAAACGTATCTTCACCCCAGAACATTAGCAAGAACACGGTTGATAAAAAGAGAAAGCGCCCATCAGATGAGGCCTCTGTTTCTGAACAAAGTAATTGGAATCAAGATTTAAGTGATGCTATGGCTGAGGCCCTTTCAGAAATGATCAATTCTTCAAAGCTGCAGACACTTACAAATCCTCAAATTGATGAAAGATTCACAATTACCAACTGCATAAAAGCTCTGGATGAGATTGAAGGCATTGAAGACAATCTTTATTACGCTGCCCTGGATCTTTTTGAGAATCCTAATTTTAGGGAGATTTTCCTTTCTCTGAATAGCAGCTATCTACGATTAACATGGCTGCAGGGGAAGTGTGGCAGTTTTTGCCCCATTTAGGTTGTTGATTTATTGGTCTATGCATTCCTTTTGACCATGGGGATTGGTTTTCATTCTGCTGGTAAATGTACAAAATCTTTTGATCCTTAGGGGTGGAAGGGGTGATATATTGTAGGTATCACATAATGGAGGTATATCAGGTTTTTCGAAATGCTTAGGTCCTGTATATAACAGATCTTTAATTTTTATAAAGTACTTATAAACCTACTTTTTGGAACTAAGATTAGTTTGACTTGATCTTTGTTGAAACAATTTCATTCTGCACTGAATGCCAAAAGTATCTGCTACTTCTGACCGAACACCCCAAAAATGTTCCAAAATCCTATTAATTATTTCACAATTTCTTTTTTTAAAAAGGCGCTCACATCACTGAATCTTTTATATATACATATATTATTTCTAAATAATATATTTATAAATATATATAGACACAAACTCACAGTTGAGGGGAAAATGAACAACAATCAAGTCCATTCAGATCCTTTCAGTAGCAAGCAGCGGAGATCCAAATTTAGGCCTCATTTGTCCATAGTGTGTAAGATGATACAAGAATGACATCATTTGTAAACAAATTGTATTATACTACAATAATCATATCCAGCCAACAGAAACTACGTTTGTTTTCAACTTTTGCCAATCGTATAAAACTCCAGCATTTCTTGCTCCAGAGGGTGAGTGTCACCTACTATGACAAGGCAATGTAAAGGGGGTCCAAAGTCTTGTGTCAAAAGTTGTCTGATGGAGCCTGCAACTATCTTCTGATCTTCACAACCCACTCGGGCCAAACCAACACAAGTAGTGTCTTCATTGTATACTGCAATTTGAAGAGGAAAAGTACAAGATTATCAATATATCCACAATTAGTTTTTACAAAGATAATTGTGAACTAGTTCAGTTATTGAAGGGATTATGTAACTTTAACTCATATTCCGTCCCAAGAAAGATGAGGAACTTTCCGAGCAATGGCATAATTGTATTAGATATCCACTTGCTCTTTGAATTTGAGAAGTTTGTGATACTTTGGGGCCTCAACAAGAGGGATTTTTTAACATAATAGAGCGGTCCTTTGTTAGAAGGTCTGTGTGGTGGTTTTGAGGGCCTCAACTTCTATGCTTCAAACCTTAGTGTTATCAACACAACCATCTCATCGCCAACTGCACTACTAGTGTCTTTCAGGTAAAAACATCACTTTAGCATGTGAGGGCACTTAATGTATACCAAATTGGCAATTTTAGTCTCCCTAACTGCAGCATGAGACCACCCATCTTGCAAAAACAGCAACACTTAGTTAATATTATTGAGTTTTTTTATTTTTTTCTTTTTTGTTTTAGAAAGGAAAATTCAGATTTTTCCTTCGTCCATGGCATGGCTCTATTTAAGGCTGTGCATGCTGTTGGAAACTAGGTATCAACTCATCCCAACAACAATTTCAATTACCTTGCCTATAGTCCCAAATGTTGAAGAGATCCTCATCAAAGATAATGTTAAAAATTATCACTAAACTAATCGGCCATGGCCTTGAACTATCACTTGTGCCCTTGTGAGACAAAATCTACCAAAAAGTTAGCCAAAATGCATTTTTCCTAAATATACATTGCTCATATCTTGCTACTCATTCATAAGAAAGAACATGATAACTCCACAACAAGCTGGAGATTAGCGAAATATAATCTTTAACCTTTGTGAAGATACCTGATTCTTTGTGATTTTGCTCCACCTCCAGGAGCTGCTCAATCGCAGTGTTTATTGTCATAAACCTTGGTGGCTCATACACTTTTTTCCCTCTGAAATATCACAAGGGAAAGACATAAATACTAGTCCAATCACTTATATGCAAACGCAGCACTATGAAAGAAAGTAGAAATACAAAGATCATCTCCTATTAGACGACACATATTGATCTCATTTCTAACCTGCACAAGGACTCTAGTGAAGGTTCCTTCACTCGTATATCTGCGAAGTATCAAAATGCGCAGTGAGATTTACAGACTTAAAAAAGTACCCTATACTTGACTATTTCAGAAAAATTATTCGGCCATATATTACAGGAACTCAATCCTAGAGACATCTATATAAGGGCTCCTAATGAGCAAAATTATCAATGTTACCTAACAGGCAGAGAGTATGTAATCCAAGTGTTCTATTCCTCTTGATCTTTTCGTAAAAACTATCGGGTCTCCAGGTATTGGTGAAGAACGGTATGGAAACTGTCTCTCCATAGTGATAGAGCTGCAGGCCACAAACTCCAATAGCATTCATCACTGAAGCATTGTGCACCACTTTAACATCCACGCCCAGCTTCTTTGCCCGGACAACAAGATCAGTGTGTGTCGTTGCTCTGGATCCAATATTAGAACGTTAAGACCAAGCTAAGACAGCCCTCAACAAACCCAGCAGCCATCACCGAACAAACTATGACAATCAACAAAATACAGTTAAACAGCCATGACCCTTTTCTTGGTTTTCTATATCTTCTTTGTGCAAAGTAAAACCGTCTACACTTCTAATTGAAAAGGGATGATGATAGAGTTAAACATCACTTAAACAAAAACTTACTGTTTGAACAATCCATGGTTAGGATTAAAATAATGATGCAGATAAAAAGTTTCATGATTTATTCTCCGAACTTAAAAAGAGATAATCCAAATGGGATTACACAAGGCAGCCCCAAACCTACAATCTAGAAAAAGTAATGCAAATATAAAAGAAGAGCAGAAGTAAATTACCCGAAAGGATCTCCAACGACCAAAAATGCAACGTCAGAAATCTGAGCTTCTAACAACATGTCATCTGCCTTTTCCTCTACCATTTCCCTATCCGCAACAATAATTGGTCTCGCATAAACCTTTTCCTGCAGATATTCATAAAGATGCAAATTTCATTGCATAAGCAAGCTCAGGTAAATTGATTCAAAACCTTGGAAAAAACATGATAGTTCCAGAAAATAATGGGACCCACTAGTCTGGAGAGGCCATCCGAGGTTAGACCAAAGGAGAGAAGAGATGTGTATGCCTCCATGTACACTTTGCTGCATTTCTGGATTGCTTCAAGCCCTCTCAAGGTGATGTCTTTCTCATCCCCCAACCCCAATCCTATTACATACAACATTCTTCCTTAGCTTTCTCAAACTATTTTCTCGTGTATTGGTGTGAGATTTTGGAGGTAGTATGATGATTTACTGTGGATTTGCAGTGCCCCAGAGCAGCGAATGCTTAAAACCCTAGAGAAACCCTATTTTTCACGATGATATTATTTATCGGTGAGAATTAGCCAAACCGTCGATATGTCCGAGTGGTTAAGGAGACAGACTTGAAATCTGTTGGGCTTTGCCCGCGCAGGTTCGAACCCTGCTGTCGACGAATGTTTCTTCTTTTGTACGCAACGTGGGCGCCTAAACCCCTCATGGTCATGGATATCGTGATATTCAGATTGTAAGCGTAATAAGTGGGCCGGGCTAACCCAGTCCATAGCGCATTCTGAGTCACCCAATACACATTATATGTAGGACCCCATCCAAATTGGATTCTCATTTTAAGAACAAGTGTGAGAATAGGACCAATCAAATTAAACTCCATGGCTGGTAAGTTGACTTAATTTGACTTATAACTTTCTAACGCAAGAAAAAATAAAATAAAATCCTCAGTAATTTATAAAACAGTCGCATTTACAACAAACGATTTCAATTTGATTTGCCTTTTAAATAATAGTTACGGATCAAATTAGATATATCAATGAAAAATTCATAAGAATTAAGGAGCGTTACCATCAGTGTTCGAAAAATTAAATTATTTATTAAAGCAAAAAATTTACTGGTTCACGATTCACTAGTTCAACTGTCGGTTGGACCGCAATTGAATCGCAATTAAACCATGATGTCATAATTATGAAATATATATTTATATTATATATATCTTAAAAATTAATAAAATACCAAAATATAAAATATAAAGAGTTTAAAGGATATTGTCCAATATTACAATATAAATTTTACTATTTATATTATAAATGATCGCAATAATTTAAATATATCAAGTTTAAAATTTAAAATTGAGAGTGTATAAATGAATTCTAAATTTTAAACTTTAAATTAATGCTTATTTTTTTTTGCTTTTAGATAGCTTGTGAAATGTACTTTAACTTTTAAACTTTGTATTCAGACCCAAAAAAAAATTTAAAAAATAATTTTATTAAAAATTAAATAAAAAAATCGGTCTGGTTCAATGATTCAATAGTTCGATTAGCCGGTTTGAACGGTTTTTACAAAATATGACATGTTCATTTTTTTGATTTTTTAAGAAAATCAGACCGGTTCAACCGGCCAGTCCAATCCGTTTTTTAAATAGTGGTTGCAATATTAAACATTCGAACCTGCCACTTTTTGATCATATAATACCAAAAACATCTTTATGGCAAACTAATTAGAAAACTTACATAATAAATAGCGACGGAGGTTGAACGGTTGAAATATTTTGAAGAAGATTCTAATATTTGTCCATAAAACTCTACTCAAGCACTAAGTATTGGGATTTAACAATTAAAATTTTAGACTCCAATAAGTCACCTGATAAATTCGTCTTGCTCATAATTCACATCCTTAAACCAATCATACAATAAATTTCATATAATTAATAACTAAAAAAACAAAAAAAAAATAAAGAGAACTTAAAATTTTAAGAAAAAATCAAATCAATATGTGCCGAAATAGAGAATTTATAGGTCAATGTATAAATTGAACGTCATCATGAACATGACTAGCTATAGTTGCCCCAACAAGTGCGGCATCTTTTGGAATTTGTTATAGAGTAAAATGGGCATGAGAGTGACAAGCCAACAACCTTTTATCATTGCAAGACATAAGACATGCTTGGGGGAGTGACCTCTCCCTCGAGCAAAGGCTATAATGTCCATCAAGACTTTGTCCTAATTGTTCTTTTAGCTTTGAAGAAACGTAGAATCCAAGGCTTTGTGGAAATTGAGAACCCCTCCTCTCCTTTTGTCCCTCACTTATTGTTTTTTTCTTCCTCTTCAAAGAAAATCTTAAGGTTAGTGTATTCCCCAAGCCATTTTTAGCTTTTTGGCCTCCTAACATTAATGGCAACATTTGATGATGGGCACAATTAAACAACCAAAAATTAGATGGTCGTTTGAGCAAGATCATCATAGTGATTATGATAGTTAATCAAAATAAAGCCACTGGTCAATTGATAGAATTGCACCACCATTACATTTATATATTTGAAATTTAAAATAAAATGGTTTCAGATGGTGTTGTAAAGGAATCAAATCAATTCGTGAGCGAAGCTCAAATCAAGTTCGATCGCTGTTTAAAATCGATTTCAAGACTAATGTGTTTGGGCTCACAAACAAATGCATAATTTAATATAACTTTTTTTGTAATTAAAAAGTGTAGTATTATTATTTTATTTCATTTAATTAAGTTGAATTCGAGCTTAAGCTCGTATCAGACTTGTCGTGCTTGAGATTGAGTTCAAAAATATCCTTCAAACTTGGCTCAATTGCGCCCCTAGCCTTAATTGCGTATGTACGTGTCAATGGAAAAAAATTGTTAATCAAAACACATACAATATATTTTTATTTTTTTATATTTTATTTAATTTAAATTACTCAATTTTCGATGCATCCAAATTTAAATAACATATTTTAGAAAATAAAAATAAGAAAACAAACACAAAAAATAAAAAATAAATAAAGATATCTCATAAAAATGAGGGATAGAGTTGACCACAAGCAAATATGCCTTCCTCGTTCGTAGCCCACCAATGTGGTTCTAAAGTCCAAGTAACCGTTGCTCTCCACTATTAACAAAAATATTCTTACAAAAGCTCCACAACTTTGATTATACAAAATATATTATCCAACTATGGTTAGGCGTGACAATCTATGAAGATTCTTGCTTTAGAAAAATAGGGCAAGTTTTTGTCCACATGAAGGAAAAGTTAGAAAAGGGGATTAATATACAATTAAATTTAATCCTAGAGTTAAATTAAGAGGGTGGTTGGCTAGTTTTATTTAAAAAGTCTCATAAGCTCTAACATTTTATAAAATATTTTTGGAGCTTATAAGATATTAATTTTTTTTTAAATAAATTTCTAAAATGTTTAGATAAAATAATATCTTGAAGCTGATAAGATGTTAGTAATAGTATTTTTGTAATTAATATTATTAAAATTAAGTTAATTTATTAAGATCTTTAAAAAAAATATCAAACACTTTTTTACATTTTATGAGTTTCCAAACGTCTTATAAGATGTTTTGACAAGCTTATAAATTTACCCAAATACCTTCTAAGTTTTCTCACTATTGATG
>JACGDI010005438.1:652207-688369 GCA_014898725.1 Jacaranda copaia
GCGCTCCCACCCATTGTCCCTGTCCTCATCTCCGTGGTGAGTACCATCTCAGGGAATGGATACCCATGGATACTCATAGATTTGATTTAAAAATTTATCAAATTCATAAAAAGTTTTAGAAATTAAAAAAAAAGTAATAAATTTTTTCAGTAATATAAATTACTTTCAAAATTAAAAAATTGTCAAATATAAGTATATAATACAAAATATTTAATTATATTTCACAATAAAATATTAGAAGATAAATAATACATAAACATAAATTTTAAAAAAAACGTAACAATTTGTCAATTCCTCCAAAGAAGTGAGGGGAAGTGAGGGGTGCCTCAGACGTTGGGAGAACATAATGCAAAGGACGAAATAAAATGAACAAAAATAGGATTTGACAAATATATAAAGAAATAATAATAATTTAATTATTTAAACAGATAATGGATACCCGTGAAAATCAGGACTATGATCCCTACCCCCGCTTCATTTAGTATTTTGGGAATTAAATTATTTCTGTCCTCGTTCCTATATAGAGAAAATTCTCCTTGAATCCACCCACCGCGAATACTCGCAAAGACGGATAATTTTGCCATTTCTAGTTCCTTGTTTGCATTAAATGTGAGTTGACTTAAAATGAGGGCATTGTGCGTCTCTTTGTATTTGAGAAGGAAATGGGAGACAACAATCTTGGTTATAAATTAAATTCTTTTAAAAGTAGATTGATATTATTGTTTATACCATGATATATGATGTGCTAAGTGATTAATTAATCTGATAAAATTATTTTTACATATATAAATATAAGGTTAGTGTGGAAATAAAAATACAACATTATGATAATTTCTCTGTTGCTACAAACCTACCCACAATTTTTTAATATAAAGATAATTGTTAATTATAGCAAAGGATTCTAAGTGATGAACTAGAGAGAAGTGGGTCCACCAGCCAAGAAATAGTCAAGCAAACATTGGCCAGATCAGTATCTGACTTCAACTGCCCCAATTGTTAAAAAGATAAAATCTCTCACAGGATATTGTTTCTGATCAATAATGGAAGGCTTAATAATTTTGTAATTGTGCTTATGTTTAATTAAAATCAGGAGACAAACCTTGTCTGTCACCTTAAAGTAAGTGCTTTAAGTCACTTGGCAAATCTTTTAGAAAAGTTCTCAACATTAGTAGAACTATTAAGTGACTGTTTGGTTTTGTTTCCGCAATTTGTTTTCAAATTTTTTTTTTCTTCCTTGAAAATAAAAATAAAAAACTATTAATTTTTTCTCTATTGTCACAGGTATTTTCATTACAAGCATATTTTTCAAATACACTTTCTCTCTTTCCATTTTCACACTTTATTTTCTTCTATTTTCATTTATACAATTTTTAATACAAAAACAAAATAATATTTAAATACAACTCATTTTCAACATTATACAATCATTTTATTTTAAACAAAACATCCAAACAACATTTTATTTCCAAAACCACACTTATAACTAACTTTTTACTATTCCTTATCACTAGAAAATAAAAATGCCTCTAGAAAATAAAATCAAATGGCCCCTAAGTTTATATTTTGCTATTTGGAGCAATTTTTTAAAACTTGTCTATACCTATCTCATAGTTAAATAGAGAATAATTTAATCTGTAAAAGATAATTTTTCGCCGACGCACATGATAAGATTTTATCCTTATTAAGAGACGTTTTAAAGAAAGAGTAAGACGAAACATCAATAAAACTGTTTAATAACTTTCTTTTAATATGAAATAAGATTTGGTATGATCATAATTATAAATATATATGTATGTAACCTTTGTATTACTCCATTGATACTCTTGGTTAACATTTGTACAAAAATTGAAGGAGGTAATCATTTTAAACCATCCAAAGCTAACCAAGATTAATAATTAAGATTTCATATCAATATCTTGTGGAAAATTCTTCAATATATATATATATATATATATATATACATATACATATCAATGAATAGGCTGATTGGTTCTTAAGTTGGGCAGCTGTGAGCACGTTCCACTTCACATGCAGCTAAATGCTACAAAATAAAATTTGGGTCCTGAAATGCATGGGAAGATGCAAAATGGCATGGAAGTTAGTCATTATTACTCTATTCCTTTTGGCTTTTGCACTTCTCCTTTTGCATTGTCTTGGAATCTAAGTTCCCACACTCACACTCTCACTCTCAGCCTTCGATCTGCACTTGTTTTCCCTATGAATAAGCAGAGAAAAACATCACTAAATAACAATTGGGGATCTGTTAGTGCGAATGTATCAACAATCAATACCTTCCAAAGAAGTGAATCAGAGATCCAATGTAACAATTGAGGTTGAAAAATTGGATCAGAATGAGAAAGTGATGGCGATGTAAACAAAATGTCACATTTGCCCCCAGGATTTAGATCTTTTTCAATTGGAATAGAGTCAGTTGATTTGTCCCGGTGCTTGATTTGATGCATTCTTATTGTTATATATTAAAGACATGAATACATCAAATTGTGATATATCATCTACTACAGATCTTTTTAACGCAGTCGTTATAAATACTCAATAATACCATATTTACAAGTATATCCTATATTTCACTCGTCAATTCAATCATTGATTTTTTCTTTTTTAAGTTTATATATGCATACCCATTAAAAGTTTATTAGGGTTTGATACTCAAACTTCTCATATGTAAGTGTGAAGACAACGTCACTGAGTTAATTGACCACTCGATGATCAGCGACTTAAGTGTAAGAGATTCTTGTTGAGCATCCCCAACAACTGTATGATGCTTTATTGTGATTTCAGATTTCATGTATAAGTTTTGATTCAATTAACTAGTTAACATCACTTCGACCCAAAATTATCAACTCAATATTGAACTAATTCGATGGGCTACAACCAAACTCATATAAAAAGGCACAAACTAGAAATCAAGGTATCACAACTACTAATTAATCAATGAAAAACATGAATCCTTCTAATATTTCTAATTTAGATAATTGATTTCAATTATATGTCCCTTGATATCGCAATTTGATTTGAGGATAATATTTTTATCATGCAATTAAATATGAGATAAATTCTTGAATTAATTAAGCCGGTCCCATCTTAGGGACATAAAATAAGTTTAACACGTTGGCTATACATGGGACACTCAAATACAAAAGTTTAAGTTCGGTGGCATATAATTCAATAGCATTAGTTTTTCCTACTATGTGGAATATCTCATGTTCGAGCTTGAATGGGTTTTTTTGTGCACCTTATGTGCATTGTATGTAGTTTATTTGATTTGCGAATAGGAAAATATTAATTTGTTAAAAAAATAAAAAAAATTGTCATTAGTAATGCTCTCTCTCTCTCATAAAAAAAGAAAAATACGAAAGTCGCCTGCCAATTATTATTTGCAAATCGACAATTGACATAATTACAAGTCAAAATTTTGTAAATTATATTTGATTATAACTACACAATAAGTTTAACTAACTAATAATTAGTTAATTTCATTTTGTTGGTTATGTTTTTGTCAAAATTTTCAAGTACTAGATAAACTTCACATGTATGGACCTTTTAGGGGGTTCCTTCATAGTCATTTTCAGCTTGCAGAGTTACACAAACTTCCTAAGGGGAAAAAGAAAGAAGAAAAAACAAGAGAATAACTCCAACATACATCCCATGTTTTCAAGCACTAGATAAGTCCTAAAACTATTCTTGTAATTTGAATTTTCTTTTAGTGATTTTATTTTTAGTTTGAAGTCTAATTTTATCATAATTCATGTGAGTATAATCCAACATTAACTAGACCATATAGGCAAGTAACATAAGCAATCATTATTTTTTATTTATTTATTTATTTTTTATATTTTGTAAAAAATTAATTTCAACCCTAAGAATTATAGTTAACTCCTTCCTCTTACTATCTATATAATTAATAAAAAATTCATTCTTTTTAGTGTGTTTTAAGTAACAATAAGAAAAATAATAGTAATGATAAAAGAGTAATGGACAATATATACTGTCACTTATAACATAGTGACAATAAATTTTATTTGTTATCACTGATGTTTTTTAAGTGACAATAATTTTATTTTATCACAATATAACTTAATAATGATAAAAATTAAAACTAATATTTAGAGCCATCACTATATTTGCAACAAGTTTTTTATTATCACTATATATATGTCCCCAATTGTCAATTATGGCAACTTAAACGTTATTTTTATTATTATTAAGTTTATAAAAATTATTAAGGTGATATAACAAAATCTTTTGTCACTCAATATATATAACTAGTTGCAACTTTTGCATTGTCGCTTATTATTCTATCCCTATTTTTTTTTCATGTAGTGTGATGTGCCTATATGTTGTTGTTTTTGTTTTCAATTCCTCTTTAACCTGAACTTATGTAGTGTCGATTATATACATCACTATTACCATTTTATCATTATTTTTTTATTTTTATTTATGTAAACAATTAAATACATTAAAGTATTATCTAAAAAGATAGATATTTTTATTTATTTTATATCAT
Organism: Jacaranda copaia; assembly: GCA_014898725.1. Classification (NCBI taxonomy): domain Eukaryota; kingdom Viridiplantae; phylum Streptophyta; class Magnoliopsida; order Lamiales; family Bignoniaceae; genus Jacaranda; species Jacaranda copaia. Next base: position 656,733 of record JACGDI010005438.1, read on the forward strand.
AAAAACTTTAACATATGTTAGCTGTCACTTTGAATCCTTCATTTCATTTTTTATTCCAATTTATTATATTTATGCCAAGTGTACATAATTTTTAATCAATTATTTTTATTTTTTAAACATATTATATTTTTATAAAATAAAATAAAAGATTTAAACTATATAAATTTTGACACACTACATTTTGTACCAAAATGTCTGCTATATATCAGTAATATTTTGTTCCTGAAACACAAAGCACGTTGGGATCAATAAATAATTGACTAAAAGTAGAGTAAAGAGAACCCCCGGCTTCTTTTCCCAGTCTTGGATCCCTCTCCCCACACTAAAGAAACACATTCCAATTTTTGAGACCATATATATCTCTTTTTCTCCTTCTCTTTTCTCCATTACTGACAGAAGCAAATCTTTATCAGCCCTAATTCTCTTCCAATTCCTTGCACTCATTTTCATGGCGATTCTCACTTCCGTACCCGACTCTTCCCACGACCCCCAAAAACATGCTTCCAACTCCAAGCGCAAGAAAAAGCAGCAGCAGAAAACCAAACAACCATCTTCCTGGGACCAAATCAAAAACCTTCTCACTTGCAAGCAGATTGAGGATTCGAAAGTCCACGATCCATCGAAAAACGTTCCTTTGCCCATTTATTCCTCCTGCAGTGGCATTTGCACCTTTAGAGACGTCGTTCATGGCAACGCGAGAGTCGTACACCGCGCCGATATTTACTCGCCGGAGGGCAGCTCCGTCGGGCAGGAAAGCAGGCTTCTCCGTAAGAAGAGTACTCATGGATCGTCGTCGTCTTCTCGACCGATTAATTCGAGCTCGGTGAGATCGAGCACGGGCGGGGCAGCGTACACCGGGCGAGGCATCCAGTTGAGGAAGCTCTCCGGGTGTTATGAATGTCACGCCATTATTCATTCTAGCAGGTAAATACAAAACAATATATATATATATATATATGTATATAATATTATGGTGATCTGTGAATTTGATAGAACTGAGTGCAGGTATCCATTGCCGAGGTCTACTGTATGTGCTTGCTCTGAATGCGGAGAGGTTTTCCCCAAAATTGAGAGCTTAGAACTTCATCAAGCAGTTAGGCATGCAGGTAATTTGATCCTTTTTGCTCCTTTTTTTTGGATTATCCGTTGTTAATTCCATAAATCATAGTATAATTGTGGAATTCTCTTTGAAGTTTGAACTAGTAATTTGCATTAATTCAATATATAATAATAAATTTTTTTATTTATACACATACTAATCAAAAATTTATTAAATATCAAATATCACATTTATATCATCGACAGTGATACTATGATACTATCAAATTAATCAGTTTAGATTCTTTATTTTATTATACATTTTATCTCTTATTCTATTACATGAATGTATGTTGTATGTATTAAATATTTTTTTATAAAAATAATTTATTAAAAATTAAATACATTTAGTATATATATCTTATTGAAATAATAAATGAAACAAAAAATAAAATAGGTGATTCAAAATACAAATTAATTGATTTTTTGATAAAATATAAATAAATATTAGATGATATTTTTGATACATTACTTGACAAAATCTCTTTGAGCCAGACTTTCACTTTCTGCGTCAGAGTACTGCTCTCAGAGCTCTGCCATTTCATTTTCGTATGGACCACAGAAGTAAATTTTACAGCTGTCAATTGCTATAAATGAAAAGTACCCCACAATTTTACGTGGCGCTTTTTTAGTGGTCTTAAATTATTAGCTGGTTGCTGGTATGAATATGAATACCGGTCCGGTCCGGGGTACCCCACCGGCCTGAAAAGTCATGTTTCAACCCAAGCCAAGACCGTTTTCGTGGACCCCTGCATATATCCATCCTGTGCATGTGATGCCAAAAATTAATTAAATAAAATTAATAATTATATATTTAAAATATATATTTTTTAAGAAGAAATTAATTTTTGAAAGACAATTATTGCAGTGTCTGAGCTAGGCCCAGAGGATTCAAGCCGCAACGTAGTGGAAATAATCTTCAAATCAAGCTGGCTTAAAAGGAACAACCCAATATGTAAGATCGAACGGATCCTAAAGATCCACAACACCCAACGCACAATCCAACGGTTCGAGGACTACCGAGACTCGGTGAAGATACGCGCCAACAGCAACGCTAAGAGAAATGCTAGGTGCGCCGCCGACGGAAACGAGCTGCTCAGATTCCACTCCGCCACTCTTGCTTGCTCCCTCGGAGCCCGCGGCTCATCCAGCCTGTGCGGCTCTATTCCGGCTTGCGGAGTCTGCACAATTATCCGGTACGGGTTTCAGGCCAACAAGATCAGTGGGATCCTCACCACCGCGAGCAGCGGACGCGCCCACGACTGTCTCGGCGGATCAAGCACGCGCAGAGCGATGCTGGTGTGTCGTGTCATTGCGGGTAGGGTGAAGCACGTGGGGCAGGATTCAGCCGCTGATGAGGATGGAAGCGCGGCTCCCGGTTCCGGCTCGTATGATTCTTTAGCCAGCTACGCTGGAGTTTATTCAAATCTGGAGGAACTGTATGTGTTTAGTTCAAGAGCTATTTTGCCTTGTTTTGTGGTTATTTACAAAGCGCTGGATTCTTAGGCAGTTTTTAATTTACATTTGTTTTTAATATCTTTTTTTTTCCCGTATTTCTTTGTATAAGTATCTTTATAGATGTAGTTGGTGAAATCAAGTGAGGTAACAGGTAAGGGACTGAGGGTTTCTTACCTGTTTTGTATTGTACATAGATAGTGGATGCTTTTTGGTACGAGAAAATTTAGGGAATGTTTGATGATGTTTTTTGTTCGATGTAATTATATATTTTAAGAGAATAAATTATTAAAAAATATAAAAATTATTTTTTTGTATATTTATTTATGTTTAAAAAAAATATTTTTTACGTAATAATTAAATTAATATTTTTTATTAAAATTTTAAGGTATAAATAAAATTAAATTATTTTTTTAATATTGTAATAATAATAAAACATAAATTATATATAATATATTGAAGAATATGTGTTTTAAAGAAAAAATAAAAATATATTAAATTATATATTTTTTAAATAATATTATTTAAAAAAAATATAACCAAATATTTCCTTAATGTTTTTCACGCCGAATTGGCTTGCTATCCGATTGTGATGTTGTAAGGACAGCTATCTGAATTGTCGTTAACATTTTGTAGGCAAAGGAAAAACGAGAGATTGTGGAGAGAGTACAAAGTTGGTCCTGCCTCGAATAAGAATTTAATGTTGAAATACTTTAAGGTTTGTATTTTTGGCGCAGATCAAATTCGACTAATTACACCTAAGTAAATTATTTAAATTGAACATAATAAATTCATCCAACACACTTATATAAGTATCCTCAATTATTAATGTGGCAAAACTACATATTTATAATATTTCTCAGTATTTTTTTTCCTGATTATTCAATCCATGCTTACTTAAATATTAAATGACTTTTGTTAAAGCCACCAATGATCTTAATACTGTTACCGTATCATATTTAAACTCATAACTCGATTCAATCACACAAAATTTTTATACCCAATTAAACAAAGTTTCAAATTGCTTTTAGATGGGACTTTTTAAGTGTTCTCTTTAGCAATTTGTTCTAAGGGTTTATTACTTTGAAGGATGAGGCAAGATAAAAGTCTACATCATGCCTCATCTTATATTTATTTTGTGGGATTAAATCATGTAAAAGTCCATTAGCTCACAACTGTGTGAATTATTTGAGTGATGAGCCATTCCACATTTGAAGTGTGATACTTTTATCACAGCTAGCTTTGGCATTGCAACTTCAAATAATTTCTGGTTGCGGCACCAATCAAACAATTTAAAAATAATTTAAAATATTAAATTTTAAAAATATATTTATACTAAAATAATTTTAAAAAATCTATATATATAATTTGTGTAAAGATGTTGTATTGAAATGGAGAAAATTTAATTTCTTTATGCTAAATATAAAAATATTTTAATTAGGAAAACTTTAGTTTTTTATAATTTATCTAAGTTTTATAATTCATGCTTATATAAACATTTTAAATATAATAATTTAATTTTAATATTCATATCATCCCATAAAGTAAATATCTGATAAAAAATATAAAATTATTCTAATTCTACTTCTCATCCTATCATCCCACATCTCATATTACAAAATAAATGGGACCTAAAAAAAATATACGGTGATTGCTTGTGAGAACAATCTCGTTTTTTGTATCTTTGAGACGAAAAACACCTGCCGAGTCTTCATTGCTTATGAGACCCAATTTTTAGTCTTTGGAACAGGCATATAGTAGTGTCTAGAGACATGGGTCCAACCTACTTTTGTTGAATTTATTAATATATATTAGGACACCCTTTTTAGACAATTTATTTATAATACATACAAAATTAGTTACCAATTTATTCATTCATAACTATTCGTAATTAAATAAAAAATAATATTGAATTTAATTTATTAATAGCTTATTTTATTTAAAAAACTTTCGTATTTGAAAATTTTATATTAATAATCAATAAATTTAATAAATTGAAACAAATTATTTTATATAAATAAACCAACAAATAATTTGGTAATATGTTAAATGGTGAAGAACAAATTTTTTTTACAACAAATTAAGTCCTACATATTTTGCAATTAAGCAGGTAAAGTGGAATTATATTTTTGTTAAAATAAAATTCAAACAAAATTGAAAAAAATTCATGTTGTCCAAAAAGGAGTGCCCTAAAATATCTTATTTATATAGTAGTTCATTATAGGGAAAAAATAAATAAAATTTTTGAAATTATTTTTTAAAAAATAATTTATTTTTCATTTAATTATGAATAAATTCAACAAATTTATAATTTTGTATTTGACTTAATAAATTATTAATATTAATAAATTAAAATATACAATCATTAATATTTTTTTAAATATTAACACCCCAAACAAACCCGAAAATCAAAACTTATAAAACAATCTCATTATTTTAAACAATTATTTCAAATATATCTCAATAATATTCTTATAATCAATTACAATATCACATCACATCACTATGATCATTACATTTTATTTTACAACCATTCACAACCTTATTTTTTATTCTTATACTTTTAAAATACCAAAACATCCTCAAAAATTTTAAAACACAAAAAATAAAAACAAATCTCACAAGCAATCACAGCCTTAGCGACTTTGACCGAATGAACATTATCTCAAGGACTGCCCGCCTCCATTGCTATATTTATGGGGGGAAATTAAGCCAGCGTATTACATATAAGTACACGAAACTATTATTATTACCTAATATAGTAGGACACTAAATGAAGTATGATAATTCTATGCATTTACCACTAAAATAAGTAAGTCTTAATTATTTTGTCCTGCAAGAGTGCGAAAACGATAGTTAAGAAACTTTGTTATTGTCGGCCACCCAATCTCACTTGAATTAGTTGTAAATTTGTTGGCTCTTTGGTAAATAGATTCATCATTTTTCCTTTTCGTGTAAGTATTCGTAAATTAGTTTTATTAAATGTTTATTTACTAATGTCATCCAACATCCTTATTTATTTATTTATTTTAAAGAATCTTTTAATTTATTCCCACAAATTAAGCATATTTAATTACAATAGAAGAACCCTTGTCCTAATATTAAGGTGAAGGTCTCATGATTAGGTTTAGACGATACGTATTAGTATGAGTATTAGTCTTATTTACATAATAATTTTTTATTTTGTTTTATATCTTAATTATAAATGAATGTATATATATATATGATGTAGTTGTTTGTACTTGGTGAATTTAAAGCATTGATGGACTATCTAATTGTTTTTCATAAAAAAATATTTTCATTATTAGGATTGTCTTGTTCTATATAAATCATTGTTAATTATTAACATTATATATTATTTATTTATTTTTTAATTATTATTTATTAAAGACTCTTCTACCACAAATTATGACGTAGGCTCGACCACTTGGGCCAACCTTAAACGGACACCCCTCCCAAGTACAGTGGTGGTCGCCAACCTAGGCCATGGGCCTTCTTAATTGCCCATTGACCCCATCCAGATAAATTATATTATATTTTTATTCATGTGTATATGTGGGTTTATTTATGTTGAAGACAAGATAGTAATTACAGGCATCGTTTATTCAAACTTATTTGTAAAGAAATAAGTTTAGAACGTGTTTAGCTAAATTCATTCTAAAAATCTCATAAGCTTTTGTATCTTGCAATATGTTTTTGAAATTTATATAATATTAAATTGTATTGTAAATTAAACTCTTGAAGTATTGTATAAACTATAATCTTAAAATTTATAAATATTTAATAACAATAATTTCATAATTAAATATGATTAAAATTAAAAGAGTTTGATAAGATTTTACAAATAAATGCTGAATTCTTTACTTTTTGAAAAGAATTTATAAGATTCTAACACTCATTTTATGAGCTTATAATTTTTTTTAAAAAATTAATTAAATATTTTATAATGTCTTATATAAAATATTTGAATAGTTTATATAAACTCACTTAGACACTCTCTCATTCTTATTTTATGGAAAATATGAAGTCGTAAGGGTTTATAATTTATTCAATCCATCCAAGGGGTTGGGCTTGTGGGCTTTTTACATGTGAATCAAGAACTTAGCCCACTTATGTTTAATAGGCCCAGACTGGACAACTATTCTGTAATGATAATTTCTAGCCCTAAAACCCAGTAGTTGGGTCGGGTCAGAGGCTTGGGATATGTGATTTGGACCGAACTAGAGCCCATGAAGTCCAAACCGGGTTAGCCGACAATAACGTTGAACTCCGAAGCCTTTCCCCTCTTCTCCTCCGCGTTCAACCAGCTGCACATAATCTGTTCCAGTTCTCCTTCTTCAATCTGCTGTTGCTCTTAATTCGTAAGTCCTTTGCTTCAAATTCTTATGCTTCTTTTCTTAGTTATTTACGCATCGAAGTGGAACCCTTCTTAGTTTGCTCCAAGTTTGAATATTAATTCATTTTTTTTAATGGAAAAATATGATAAAAATTTGAAAAAATAAAAATAAAAAATCGTCCTTCTATTTTGTGATTTCGTCATGAATTAATCTGGGTTCGTCTTCTGGAAGGGAAAATCAAGTACTACTGGACGAACTTCAAAGTGGCAGAAAGTTGCTGTTTAATATTTTTCATTGCTCTTCTTGGTATGGTGGATCTTGGCTGGTTTATGTGGGAGTTGATTGAATAGGTTTTGAAGTTCCTCTGGACTCGTCACTGTTGTCATCAGCAAAACTATGAATTGCTTAATTTTTCTGCAAAACTTGTAGTTAATATCTAATGATTTCAGCTTATGAGGTTTAATGTCAAATGTTTCAATTATTTCGTAATGTCTGTAGCGTGTTGTCTAAACTTGTAATGGTTGTATTACCCGAAGAAGATTTTATCTTTATTATGTAAATATAAGTTCTGAAAGCTACCTTTATTCTATGAAATGTACAGTCTTTTGGATTGCACTAGTTATTGTTCTCTTCTTTCATGTCTGTACTCATCTTGTTCAATATGAAGTATTTAGGTTAGATTTTTAAAATATTGTTTATGGAGACATGGCGCTGAATTTGGAGCGGCAAATTTTGTTTTGATTGTTTTCAAAGGTATTGGATAAATGATTTTCATTTGTGACCTCAACAGTTGTAATCTTCCCACGATGTCTTGTCCATTTACATGAAAAAAATGGAAAAAAGCAATTAATAAGTATACTCACATTTTACCTTCCATAGAATTATTTTAGTAGGTCTGAGTTGCTGTTTTTCTTGTTGTTTGCATAACAGACTCTATCCAGTTATGATGGCATTTGCTGATGATTCTTGCTGTTAGAAGACCGAGAAAATTTGGCATTAAAAGAGTCCAGGCTATCTCTGCTGCCATTTCTTTTACTGCCTGTCATTTTAAAGGTTTATGCACTATGAAAGAAGAAGGAAAAGATGATTCTTCTGGTTCATCAGCTATTTCTCATGAAGAAATGCCTGTTTTACCACATATAGCTACAAAGCATGTCCACAAATGTTCATCATCCAAAGCTCAGGCGACACCAGAAATTGAGAAGAAGTATGTTCATCATGTTTATGATGCAATTGCTCCCCATTTTAGTTCTACTCGGTTTGCAAAATGGCCCAAAGTCCAAGCGTTCCTGAACTCCTTGCCCTTGGGATCACTTATTTTAGATGCGGGATGTGGCAATGGAAAATACTTGGGTTTGAATCCAAATTGCTATTTCATTGGATGTGATACTAGTGTACCCCTTATTAATATATGTGCTGATAAAGGGCACGAAGTTTTAGTTGCTGATGCAGTAAATCTTCCGTACAGAACTGGTTATGGTGATGCTGCAATTTCTATTGCAGTTTTACACCACCTGAGCACGGAAAGTCGGAGAAAGAAAGCAGTAGAAGAATTAATTCGTGTTGTTAAAACGGGCGGCCTTGTTTTAATTACAGTTTGGGCTAGGGAGCAAGAAGATAAGTCATTGGTTAACAAATGGACCCCTCTTAATCAGAAGTACTTAGAAGAGTGGATAGGACCTGGTAGCCCTCGAGTTCGCAGTCCCTCATCTTCATTTTCTCTAGAAAGCATCCCAGAAACGGAGGAAACTGCTTCTGGAGAGCAGTTGAAAGGGTTGCATAACGAGTCTGCAGATGAAAGATCCAATGAAATCATGGGCTCAAACTCTACTGATGGACTTGATTCGTTGGATTCAACAAATAAAAAGCCTGGTCTACATCAGCAAGAATATTTTGTACCTTGGCACTTACCTTATCATCGAGTTGAAGTAAGTGGAGCGTCTGCCAATGCTGTAGCTACTGGTTTGGCTAGGAAAGATGATAAGAAGGGTGCAGTAGTGTATGACAGATATTATCATGTTTTCAGTGAAGGTGAACTTGAAAGGTAAAGCTTTGTCTAAACATCTTTTCCCTGTTTGAGCTACAAAATTATGATTTTCCCTGTCTTAGAAGTCTCGTCCCGTTAAGAACAAGCGAAAGTTTTGGGTAAAGAAGCAAGGCATTTGCTCATTGGTGCCAAATTTAACAAGTATCTTGCTGTACCTTTTGCCTGCATAATGGGATCTAAATTGGAAGCTAAATCAAAGACAAAGAAGAGTCAGTTATGGCAAAATTTTCTCCTCCGTTTCGTAGGTCTCCATTGACTCTATTATTTTAGTGATTTATTAAGCACTGAAATACTCCATGACAGAACATCTGCAGCAATGCTAGTTCTTATTTGAATAATTTTGTTTTAAATCTTTTGCAAACAGATCCTTATTAACATTATTTATTCTTTTGGCTTAACATTATATTTGTGTTACTAAATTCAGATTAGTGCTGGGTGTGGATGGTGCTGTCGTTGTTGACAGATTTTATGACAAATCAAATTGGTGCATTATCCTTGAGAAAACTTCATCATGAGTTTGGATTTGTTCATCAGTCTCGTGACTTGGGGGACTTCGCACAAAAGTATTTCAGGGCTCTGTTGTTTTAGTGCTAAGACAATCTTGGAGCGTGTAATCTTGCAACATGAGAGAACTTGCCCAACGTAGTTCAGTTTTAGGGAGTCAAAACATGGGGAAGAAAAACTTCTTTAGAGAAAGCAAGATCCGGGAGCGTTTCAGCCAGCAAGAAACCGGCAATGCCCGGTTATTTTCCACCCAGATTTTAACTTTTTTTGAGGTTTTGTGAATGGTGTTGTCTGGTTCTTTCATTATCTGTGCTTTAGTCTTGTTGCAACTGTACTATTTTGTAGCCTTGTAACAGTCGCACACTTCATATTGTTTTGAATGTTGGAAAATTTTTGAACTGATCCGCTGGACTCATGTACATCTCGCACTCTTGTTACTGGATGATCTATTTGATGGATCAGTGTTCCAGAAATTCTTGAGCTTGGCTTGGCTAATTTTAGTTTACAGCTGGCCACTCTTGTTCGCCGGATTATTTTCAGTAGCGTCCTACCATGCTGTCTTCACCCATATAAATTTAGGTTGTCAAATATTTATCTTAATTATATTAATGAGTAATAAAACACTCAATTTTTTGTCTTATATAGATAAATAATAGCGTAACTTTAGTAATACTCACACTAAATAACATACAATAATATATTCATATATGGCAAATAATTTCAATATCAGTTTTTTTTTTTTAATTATGTTTTGAACATATTATTTGTGTTCTACTTGCTCATGTAGAGTGAGAGAAACATTTGAAAACTAAAAATCAAGAGTATAATTGATAATTAAAATTTTGTTGTACTATGGTTTAAGTTTAATTGTCTCTTTAAATGTGTGAAAATAATTTTTTAATACTCATTATTGTGGAATGCTATATTTGCATGCACAAAAAGTAGTCGTTGGTTATTTTGAAAGCATGAGGGAGAAGTTGAGAACATAAGTGCGGAGAAAAGAGTCACAATTAGGGTTGCAAACGAGTTGAGCTTAGCAAAAATTTCAAGCTCAAGCTCATCGAGCTACAAATTTTAGGCTTCAATTTGAGCTCGTTGATAAATATCAAGTTTAAGCTCGATGAGTTCATAAAATATCGATCCACAATCGAGCTTGAGCCAAACTCAATCTCATTCAGCATTTTCCACATTTAACATGTGAGCTTGAGCTTTAGCACATCAAGTTCAATTTAATCTTCACTATTTCCTGTCAAACTCTTAAAAATACTACTTATTAGCAAATCTAACAGCAACATCAATTTTTCTAAAAGTCAATCAAATTTTTATAAATTTCAAATAAGGTTATTATTTTGACTTTTAAAGTTTGAACATTAAACTATAAAAATAAATTTGTTAAGATAACAATGAATTTTCATTTCATTCTTGCATTATTAAATTTGAAAAACATGCAATAAATATATATAATATATTATACAACAAAATTTTATTGTATAATTATATATTTTTATAAAATTATTTGAATTAGAAAGTTTATATTTTTTTCAAATATACCATGCTATTTATTTTTAGTGTTTTACAAATTATAAATTAGTATCTTATAAACTATTATTTATTAATAAGTAATATATAGGTGAATAATTGAATTATATTTTGAAAATTACCTCAATATGCGGCACATATTTTTTGAATTGTTATTCTTATTATTTTAAAAAATATTAAGGCTCGTGAGTTGGCTATAAACTTTCGAACCACCATGTTAGAGTTTAAGCTTGGCTTAATTCCAAGCTCAAGTTCAAATAGTCTTGAGCTCAAGTTAAATTTTTCCAGATCAAGCTGTGCTGGTTCGCGAGCTAGCTTAGTTCAACTTACACACCTAGTCACAATTAATGAACTTTAGGTACCTGGGAGAAGAGAATTACAAACTACTTGTAGGATTTAGTCTTGATAAAAAAAATTTAATATATCGATAAAAAATTGTTAATTATGAATTTTATTTTTTTATATAATATAGATATATATACAATATGAATAATATAACCTTTTATCTTGGTTTAGGCCACACAAGGAGAAAAAGACAGTGATCTTGCGGCACCTAATTTTGCCCTTTTTAAATCTACAACAATATTGTTAAGCAAAATATAAAAAGTAAAAAATTGGCGATTTCAAATTTATACACGATGCATTTATAGTTGAACTTACTTAAATTTAAATTCCAACTTGAAGTCATTTATATTAAAAATACAACATTGATTTTTAAATTACTATAAATTATATTTTTGTTTATTGTTAAATATAATTGTTACTCTTACTAATTTCCCAATAGATTTTTAATTTTATTTCTGAACAAAAAATTAAAATATAGTTTAAAATTTTAATAAGGTTACTGCAATATGAAATGAGTATAATTTGAGTTAATCTGTATTGAATTGTTTCAAGTACGACATTTGCATTAGACTCGATGCAGAAGAGTCCCAAAAGACGTTTTTATCCCTACTATGAACCACAAATATCGACATAGTACTTAGATAAGTGCGCTTTTTATTCTGATAGACCCAACCCGTCCCGACCCTACCTTGGATCGAAAATTTTGCATAGTCTGCACAGCGGTTGAAAATTGCGGTTTAAATCTTTTATTTTATTTTTTATTTTATTTCATAAATTTATGATATTTAAATTAAATATTTTTTTATTAAATTAATTAATCCAAAATCATATACACTTGACATAATTATAACAAGTTAGAATAAGAGATGAAATAGAGAATTCAAAATGCAAAAATTGGGTCTAACTTGAAATAGTTGTTTTTATCCCTTGGTTTATTGGGATTAGGTTGAATGATGAGGTTTAGGATTTGAAACGTAAGGGGACATCAAAGAATCATTGGATACTGAATGAGTCCCGATTATAATTTTTTGATAATTAAGTCATATATCAAGATCAAGATCGAACAAATTGGTAAATAAAACCTAAAGAGAAAAACGTACTGAATGAATAATTTATCACATATTCAAACTCAGATTCGAATGAAGTCTCAATCGATTAAGTTCAATAAGTTAGGGAATCAATTTTAATTGTTTTAATCATTCTTTCTACTATATTAATATTAGTAAATAAACATTAAATTGCCAAGTGGGCATTTGATTCGATTGCATAAGTCTCTCACACGCTTAAATTGTAAAATTAGGAGTTCGAAGTTAATAAATTTCAAACAAACATGAGTATATAAATAAAAAAAAATAAAAAATTAAATTACAACTAAATATGCAGAGACTATACCTTGGTCCAGTGTGTTCTTTAGGGCAAAACTGAATTAATATTAAATAAATTTACTTTCACATGATCACTAAACTAAAAGTATTATATTCGACTACAATAATCTAGTTTTCTCATTTGATTTATGCTACTAAATTAGACATTAATTGTGTTGGGGTGATATGATGATTTTTCTTCCAAAAATAGCTTGAGCCTATCTTGGAGGATAATTTGGTAAATTTACCTATTAATAGATCAACTAAGACTGTGTATCTCACGTCAAATGCAGATATCTGATTCTTTCACAATCATTGCTGCAGTTCAACCTTAGAGCGTAAAATGAAGCTAATCTAGCACAGTCCGTCTTAATTGTGCACATTAAACACTACAAAAAAGTTAAAGTAAATTTATAGTTGATGCTAAAAATTTATAGTTATCTTAATAAAATTTGAAGTTTATATTTTTGTAGCTAACCCTCGCAACAATAAATCCATAGCTGATGATTATTCTTTTTTATAAATATATTGATGATGTTGAAAATAGTATTTGGAGGTAGATCAGACTTGCGATGTCGAGTGATCCAATCAGTGTTCTTCTCGAGATTTGAAATCTACAACAACCAACACACATTAAGCTAGCCGAGGTGCCCCCTGCTAAGGCACTCCGACGCTCAAGTCAGCTCTGGTCAAAATAAGTTAATCGAGCAAAATATAGAGAGCTTATAGTATTTTTGGCATTACTTGGAGCGTGGTTGGCTATAAGGTATTTATAGCCTTTTCTTGGTGCGTGATTTTTCGAAGGTGTCCCTCCCAAATGAAGTGAGCTTTAGTCCTTACCGGGAGATTAATGGTCATTCCAGATCTCGATACTATTCAAGGTGGCACAATCTCCTATTTTCTAGGGTAAACAGTACTTTTGGTAGGTGCCTCTCTGCCCAAGGTGGTGACAGGGTTAATTGCAACGACTGTACTGACGGTCACGTGTCATTAATGCGGATGCATGCTGTCTGTCAAAATAATAAATGCAGCTGGGGATCTGAGTCACCGCCAGAGAAAGAGACCCGAGATCGATTGAACCTATCTGGACGACCCTTCAACTAATCGACCTACTACATGGCTGAACAGACTAGAACAGGTGACGTGTCCCATCAATTCTGGTCGATAATAGTTTACTCAACCAGATAATTATTGTCAAATGGGTTAGCTCCAAAACTAATGTTGGACTTAGTAGGCATGTTGGCCTATTTGGCTAAACATAATTGACGTTGGGTTTAGTGAGCCTGTTGGGCTATCCCATATAATATATATATATATATATATATATAAACTTTTCTACAGATAATACATAAATAATCTGTTATAATTCGAACATATAATGCCATGGATTAATCATCCATATTTTTTGTTGATTATAATTAAAAAAAATTACATTTACTACGAAAATTCATAGCTATAGCTCCAAAATTAATTTCGTAGCATATGATTTTGATTTTTTGGTAGTGAATGTAATATAGTCGCTACTAAAACACATAATCTAATCTTGTAATAACATCAAAACGGCCTAGTTTAAAAAAAAAAAAAACTGATTTGTGCAGGGATTTATATTAATTAAGGATTAATTAGTATTTTATTTATGAAATCAAGGGATGATATTTGTTGTTTTGCTTCATGACCATGTAAAGGTTGTAGGCACTAAAAATCTCACCTTCAAAGTGAAGTCATTGCAGAATTATTTAGGACCTCTATAAAGCCTGGGGTTTTAATATTCTTAAAAGAAGCACATCTATATGACTACATCAGCCCATCAATAACTGTTGCAGTGTCTGCAAAAATATCTACCCTCTACAATCATAATTCCTTAGGGTTAAAATGTTTGCTCATAATTATATATCTTATTTTCATTTCACACTAGTTTTGATGAATGCTAGGGTTTATACATTAGGTCTAGTTTAGGATGGATATGGGTCATATACTATGGAGTTTATGATATTTTTAGTTAGATTAAGAGGGTGTTTGGGTGAGCTTATAAGCTCCTCAAAACATCTTATAGAATATTGAAGAGCTTAAAAGTTGGTAAAAAGTGTTTGGTAATTTTCTTAAAAAAAGATATTATAAGATACTAAAATAAGATATTAAGAACTTATAAGCTCTTTTAAAAAAAGTAAGGAGACCCTAACTTATTTTTTAAAATATTAAAAAGTTCCTTCATTTTTAACACTTCTAATTACAAAATTGCCATTATTAATATTTTATAAGCTCCAAAATTTTATTTTATTCAAACGCTTTAACAATTTATTTTAAAAATAAGATCTAACATTTTATAAACTCCAAAAATATTTTATAAGATATATGAGCTTATAAGATGTTTAAAATAAGTTTAGTCAAACACCCTCTAAGTGTACCAAAATTGTGGGATTGAGATTAAGTGACGTAGGGATGGAGCCAGAAATTTTGTGTATGAGGCGAAATTCTGAACTATCAACAATATGATTTTTTATTATTATTATTATACATATATATAAAAATGTACAATGAGACAAAAGACATATTTTTAATAAGAAAAGTAAATTTATAATTTGAGGATGGTAAAAATATAATATTTAAAAAATTTTAATATGAAAAATAAAATTTTAATATTTTGAGGGGACAGTTGCCCCTGCCAACCCTCGTGGCTCCATAATTTAAGTGATGTATCATGCATAAATGAATTGTATTCGGTTTATTGTAGATCCATTCATAAAATCAGTATTTAGATCTGAATTAAATAGAAAAAAAAATTACTTTTGCTCTAAAATTTGTCGATTTTTTAAAATTTATATGATTCAACTTATGTTATATATAGATGCATTTTAGCCGTCGTTTAATTTACTCAACTTGAACCTCTGTCCCTGTATTGAATGATCGAAAACACCACTTACAACCGAAAAGGATGGAAATATTGCTACATTTTTTTTTATAATTCAATTAATTATATTATAACTTAGTAAACCGGGCAATTTTTTACCCATATCCGTAGGTACTTGTGAGTACCCAAAAAAATACGGGTAATGGAACTTATTTCTTCAACTCAAAAAATTACGAGTAATTTTACCAGTATCTAATTTATCCGCCACTTCTTAGCTCAGCCTGCGGATACTTGTGGGTAACTCGTATTATTTTTTTTATTTTTTTAATATAATATATATTTACACATAAATATTTATAACAAATTAAATTAAAAATTATATCCTAAAATAAAACCTAAATAACAAAATGCCCCTTCCCAAAAACAAAAGGATATAAATTAAAAATTATATCCTAAAATAAAACCTAAATAACAAAAGGCAATATCTTCTTCCACAAGAATAAAAATGTTTGATTAATATTTATACTTTCAATTCAAAAACTTTTGGCATATAATGGAATTTAAGTTTGAACATTTAAATGTAATATATTTTAAATTTGGTAGATTTTGAATACTTAAGATGTAAGTTTTAAACTACAATATTATTAATATGCTTTAGGTATTTGTTGAATTTAATGTTTGAAATTTGTTGTCTTTTTTTAAGTTTTATTTAATTAATATTTAAGTAATATCATATAAGTTACAAATAGAATATTAATTTATCTCTAAATATTAATTAAAAAAAAGTTAATAGTTACCCACGGATGACCTATTACCTGTAAGGACGGTTAACGAGTGCCTTACTACATACCCAATAAAAAATAAATATTACTTATTATTGAATTATCTATGAGTACTCAATTGTCAAGTCTATAACTTAGTAGGTTTTTATAGTATATATATATATATACAAATTTATTTCCGGATATATTTGTTTAAGAAAAAGGGCATACGAATGATTTGGTCACATGGCTAAGACAACTTCTTTTCTCCGGACCAAGCATCATTAAGTCCTGTGCCGCATAGAATATATCGGCTTTGTTTATTTGTTAATTTCTAATTTATTTTTCAATTCTTAATATTTAAATAAATAAATATTATATATTTTTTAATTCTACTTTTAAAATATAAAATTTATTTCCTTAAAAATTCATACTATTCACAATTCCACATCAATCCCCAAAGTTCCACACATCATTTAATCATTAGAAATATACACACATATTATTACTCATATAATATATATAAATAATTTTAAAATATTCATTTTACCCTACAAATCTAACAAAAAAATTATTGATGTGACATCTTATTTCTTCCCAAAACGTAAATAAATAAATTTTTTTTTTTAATTTATTCTCTACATACCTCTCAAAACACAATCAAACAACTATCATATTTTTCAATCCTATTTTCCAAAATTCATTCTCCCAACAAATTTTGAGAAATTGTCTCAATTCACATCCAAACAAAGTTAGATATTATTTTTTTCAACTTTTTGAATGAAATATTCCCACTCCTTTTATTGCACAGAAATGATAGCATTGCCCTTCCCAGAGAATAATATCTTGGAAGAATTAAATGGGTAATGTTCATAAATATCTGGTAAGAGTTTGCCATTTTAGAGCTGTCCAAGGTACGTAGGGTTTTTCTCTCTTTCTGATATTTATCAAGAATTATTTCATCATCAATTTTCACCAAAAAAAAAGGAAATAAAAATGAAATTCTTGAACCGGTTCCGCAAGATCGTAATGCGGTTCATCTCCCCTCTCCCAGCTGCAGCTAGAGGCGGTTCTCCGGTGGCGGCGCCAAGGCGGAGGTCATGCGACGGCGCGGCTGAGCCTCCCAAGAGTTCATGCAGTTCTTACTATTGCTCCTCCACTTCACACTATAATAAAGCAATCGCCGATTGCGTTGAGTTCTTCAAGTCATCGTCGTAGGATGGTGTGTTGTTTAGTACCAGAAAATCTGATGTTGTGATGGTCTGAAGAATTTATACATATTAATTTTGTTACCATTTTTGGTTTTTCCTTGTTGCAATCGTCAGGTTATTTTTATTTGGATTCTCCATTTCATTTTATATTTTATCTCTTATTATAATGTGATGTATATATGTTAAGTTTATTTGATTATTAATTAATAATTTTTATAAAAAATATTTAATACATATATTATATCCATACAATGAAATAAAAGATGAAATACATATTAAAATAGAGAATTTAAACTAAATTATTTTTGAAGCTCGACTAAGAGAAAGGAATTACGGATAATGTTGATTCAGCTGCTGGTGAAGAAGAAATTGGATTGCTTATAAAATTATTTTTGACTAATTAATTGTAATTCCTTTATTTTTTATAAAGTATAAAATATACATATACGATATGAGAAATCAGGAAAAATAATAGATTTATTTTAGAAAACAAAATAATAATCAAATAATTTTAGGATTCATGTCTTTTTATTAAAGAGAATCTACCCAGTTCATGATCCAATTCCATAGTCATAGATTCAATAGCCGTGTCATAAGGGTGGCAGATAGGTGGTGATGCGGCTGAAAGTTGCTTATAGTGAAATGATAGTGTTTGGGACGGATTCGACCAGGAAGGTCGAGTATTCGAAGCTGTATATCTTTCGCGATTTGAGATCTACAACCACAACACACGTTAAGCTATCCGAAGTGCCCTCGACTAAGGCACTCCAATGCTCAAGTTAGTTCTAGTCGAGATATGAAGATCGAATAGAATACAGAAATTGTATAAGGCTTATAGCGTATTGGGCATTATTTTAAGCGTAGTTGAGTCTGAAGTATTTATAACCTTCTCCAGATATGATTTGACCTTTGTGCCCTTATCAGGTGTACTGACTTTTGTCTTTGCCAGGAATTGATGGTCATTCCATGTCTAGATCCTGATACTGTTGCAGGTAGCTAAATCTCTTGTTTTTTTGGATTAACAGTACCTCTAAAGGCGCCAACTCTGCCAAAGGTGGTGGCAGGGTTGGTGGCAGCGACTGTACCAATTGTTACGCGTCATTAATGCGAAGGCATGCAACCCGTCAGACTAACAAATGCGGCAGAGATCTGAGTTAATGTCGGAGTGAGTCTTGAGGTCAATACATGTTGATCAGACCTAACTGTTAGAACATCTGGAGTGATCCTGAAGTCGATGCGGGTCAATCGCGGACCCTGCCAAGTGAGGTCGATACCAGTCGATCAAACAGACTTGATGTTGGGCCTCCTAGGCTATCTCACTTGATGTTGGGCTTGTTGAGCTTACTAGGTTATCCTATATTAGGTGGGTTGGGTTTAAAATGAGTTGGATTATATATGAATTAATATATTTGAGTTGAAAGTAGATTGAGTTTAAAATGAATTGAGTTGTGGGTTGGGTAAAGTTAAAAATGATTCCAATAATTAAAAAATAATAATTTAATTTACTTATTCAAAAAAATTAATATTATACTTTTTACACTCTATTTAATATATAATTTTACAACATAATGAGATAATTTATTAAATTAATTAAATTTTTTGAATAAATTCATTTTGAATCAATTTAAAATTCATTTTGAATCCAAATTTAATACAATCCATTTAAAACTCAACCCGTTCAAATTCATTTCTAAAGTGATAGCCCAACCCAACCCAAAATCATATGAACTAGATTGAACCCATGAATTCTAGCCCAAATCTATTCACCTTTTGGATTTGATACGAAATTGTTAAAACAAGCTTACAAGCATAATATTATAAATATTACCGCTTTAAGTGTAAAGAGAAATTTTTTCAATTGATTGCTTGATCGATCTAATTGACAATTTTAGATAACAAATCAAGTATTCTTTACCCAAATCTCACAATTTGATCTGTACTTACCATTTGATGAGTATAAATGAATTATTTCAAATAGAGCTTATTTTATTTATAAAAAATCAATATATACAAGCTTAAAAATACCCATTTAACTTTCTTGAAATAAAATAAAATAAAATTGGTTTCATAATATATATTCATTATTCGAAAATCAAAAAACACCCTCCAAATTAAATTACTCCATATTAATTCTTCTTGGAAAAAATCCCCCTAAAAAGTGAGAAGAAATGCATTATCTTTTTCTTCTTCTTCTTAAGAGAAGAGTGCCTCTGGAGCACAGGCTCACTAATGACTTGAGCCACGCACGGAGGATTTGCAAATTTGACGTACTTCTTCTTGAAGTCCTCGACTTTCTGTTCGCGACGACTGATCGACCGGGATGACGACAACGACGACGACGTCGTCTCAGTTTTGACGACGAGTTCTTCTTCTGTCTCGTCTTCGACAATTTTGATATCTTCCATGTTGTCGTGATCCGATGTTCGATGAAGAAATTTCAAGTGCTGAAGCTCCATTTTAGCTTGTTCGAGTTCTCGTTGTAAAGAGAAGAGGGTTCTGGCCATTTGAATGCTCTCGTCGCGTGCCTTTTGGAGGCTTCGCTTTGTTTCCTCAAGCTCGTTTGGTCCATGGCCGTATTCGATTGTCCTATCTAATTGCATCTGTTTTAGCAATTGAGATCATATGTTATAGTGAACTGCCTTTGACAGTGTTGTCTGATGTAGTTTTGATTCTGTATTCCAATTTATATTTCATCTTCTATTTCATTACATAAATGTATGACACGTATATTAAATATTTTTTTATAAAAATAATTGATTGAAAATCAGATACACTTGATATATATACATTATATTAAAACAATAGATAAAACATGAAATGGAATAGAGAATCTAAAATGATAATGGAGGATTTCCCATTACTTACTCCTTTTAATATTGAAATGAATTCACTATTGAGAGAGAGAATATGTTGTAGAATATTATGTTATTGCAACTATATAAGCAAATTAAGGCACAAAAGCATAAGTGTGGCATCTCTACTTAGCAAGCAAAGTGTAAAATTGATTCTCACATTTGTAGTTTAAGGAATAAAAGATTCTATGGTTGCACACTTTTGTGCTCAAACTAAATAACTTTTTGGACATATATGTTGATTATAGTATTTATTCTATTAGTCTTTTAAGTTAATTTTTAGGTGTACATATTAGAAAATGGAGAAAGTCTAAGTTAATATAGATAATATATATTCTTGGATAGATAGAATACAACGCACTCATTTCATTCGTAGCCCTACATTGTAGAATGGTGGAAGTTGAAAACTATCCATCCGTGCAATTCAATAAATGAGTGAGTCGAATGTATTGCATCGATTAACACAACTTATTTACGCAGTTAAAACTTTGTAGTAAACAAGCCCTCTTATGTTATGTATTAACTATAACAACTAAATTAAATGTTAAGATATTTTGTTAATGGTCAATTTGTGTTCGTAATGAAGTATATTTATGCTCAAAATTTTAATTTTTTTTAATAAATTTAGAAATTGAGCTTCTATGCAGTAAAATGATGTATCTTTTTTTTTTTTTTGAAAAAGAAAAAAAATGAAAATCAAGAGGAATGGTTAATGTAGCAATTAACATCTTAATTATAATAATCATAAGAGTTTCAGGTAGTTAGGGGGAAAAACATCTAATCCATAAAAGAAATTAAATGTTAACAAATGGGCAGTGGGAAATGAGAACATATATGCATGTTATTCACTATAAATAGATAAATATTATAGTGACAAATTAAAAATCAATATTAATTCACTTTAATTTGCTTTCAATTAATTTTTGCAAAAAGCGATTCTACAAGAGTTAAATCTTGAAATCAATTTGGAAGCGGGAAGAGTAGATGGTATTAGGAAACACTTTCACACATGCAAATATGCACAATTAATTGAGTATCCATAAAATTTAATTCGCTTAAATTTCAAAAATCATATTAATTCGCTTAGATTATCTATTTTATTTTTTATTTCATCTCTTATTCTATTTCATAAATATATAATATATACATAAGATATTTCATTACAAAAAATAGTTAATTAAAAATGAGATCGATACACTCAGGGAATGTTTAGTTATGTTTTTTATTTGATTTTATTATGTGTTTTAGAAGAATAAATTATTGAAGAATGTTAAAGTTATTTTTTGGTATTTTGTTTATAATTTGGAGGAGATATTTTTTTACTATAACAGTCAAATTAATATTTTTTTATTGAATTTTTTTGGGTATAAATAGAATTGATTGATTTTTTTTAATATTAAAGTAATAATAAAATATATATAATGTATATATGTATATATTGGAGAATGTATGTTTTATAGAAAAAATAGAGATATAATTGGTTATATTTTCTCAAAATAATATTATTTTGTAAAAATATAACCAATCATATATACATGAAGTTGAAATTTTAGATAAAATAGAAAATAAAATAGAAAAATCAAAAGTTGAAGTATTAAAAAGCTAACCTCTTTGATCTTGTTGGCGTAGACCTCACTGGCAAGAACTCTCTCGCCGAACAGCATCACCGCCTCTTTAACCGACCGGAATGGCGCGCTGGTGTCGATCTCCGCCCTGCTACTCATCTGCACCGCCTGCGCCCCCTCACTCTCCATTCTCCACCAATAATCTAAGCTTGTAATTAAGATAACCACAATAATTAAGATTTTCTGCGTGTGATTTTTCAGAGGAGTGGTTTTTGTTTCGCATGAGGTTCGTTTCTTCGACTCCACTTCATTGGAATATTCAATCTAAAGGGTGTTGTTTTACTTTTTCTTTCTTTTTTTTTTTTTTTGGCTTATTATTTTCGGATTTGATGGGCCATAAGAGAAATAAGAGATTGATCCATCTAGGGCTGTCAAAGGCTGTTAATAAATCGAATTTGAATTTGAATTTAATTTAAATTTTAAAATTTTTATTCAATTATTATATTTGATAGATCAAATTTAATTATAAATATTTATAATTCGAAATAAGTGGATCGAATATAAAATTAAGCAATTTGATTCGTTAAAAATTTGAATTTGAACTTTAATAATTTTTTATTAAATTAATACTCTTTTATATAATATTAATAAAGATTTGAAAATAAAATCTAAATATTATGTTGACCTAATATCTATATTAACATCTATATTATGTTATTAAATTGAGTTTTTAGCTTAAAAGGAAGGATATTGATAAAATATCAAATATAGTAATGTATAATAGTTCATCTATACATTAATATAATGTAAAATAGGAGTTTAGTATTCAAATATTTAACTTTTGGACTAATATATAATAAAAAAATTATTAAAAATTCAAATATGACATAAATTTACTTTATAAATACAATATTTTTATACAATCACAAAAAACAATATTGAATCGGATCAAATTTTGAAAATCCATCGGATTTGAATATTGCACTAACTAATAAATATCCTATAAGATATCGGGTTGGATTCGAATATGGATTTTGGTAATCGAATTTGGGTTCCAATATGGCAAATCCAATCTAAATTCGACCCGTTAATAGCCCCAACTCAATTGATCGAATTTTAATTCAAATTCAATTCAAATTATAGGATTTAATAATTTTTTATTAAATTAATACTCTTATATATAATATTAATAAAGATTGTACAACAAAATTTATATATTATGTTGACGTAATATTTGTATTAACGTTTATATTATATTATTAATATTGAATTTTTAGCATAAAAAATAAGAATGACACTGATAAAATATCAAATATAATAATATTGTTATGGGACCAACCCATTAAGGCTCTTAAGGCCCAATAAGCTTATTGGGCCCATTTGTGATCATGCCCAGGTATGACCATGAGGTTGAAACGTATTCCTTATTGTCAACCAGGTTTGTTGAGCCTCGCTGAAAGCAAACCCAAGTGTGTCTGAGTGGTCAAAGCCATAGCCATTATTCAACCATGGGGTTCAACCATGCTGACCTTGACCTTGATTTTAGCAAAACTAGGTGCTTAGTGAGTAATGATGACGGTTTGCATTGCCCAATTTGCCGCATTAAAGGTGCCACAACTATCTATCCGTCCACATTTATTACTATGACGGCGTGTTACCTCCGTCATTAATGCTATCGCATTCACATTAATGATAACACAGTCTCCCCTTTCGTTCAACTTAATGATCTGTACAATCAATAGTTGTAAAGCATGGGGTCCGATTGAAATAACCAAAACTACCCCTACTTGTGGGAATTGTGTGAGAAGCCCATCAAGGCGAATTTCGTCTTTTCACTTCGAAACGCATATTATATATACTCAATCTTCTTAGTAAAACAGTAAGACATCTACTCTGAACTAAGTTGTTGCTTTTTTTTTTTTTATATTCCTAATTGAGTGACTAACTTAATCATCGGAGGATCCTCTCAACTAGCCTAGCGTGCCCTACTTAGCTATAGGTTCCAACCTATGCCTCTCTCCGGTCGAAATACATCAAGTAACTGCTTAGAAACCATCTCTCTAGTCGAGATCTACAGTGTATGATATGGGATAATTCAGTAGGCCCAACAGGCCCAACTTCAAATGAGACAGCCCATAAGGCCTAACATGATACGGTATAATCCAGTAGGCCCAACAGGCCTAAATTCAGAAAAACCAGCCTATGAAGCCCAAAGGCACATCAGTCTGATCGACCTGTATCAATCCCATTTGGTAAGCCTTGCGATCGACCCATATCGACTTGAGGACCACTTCCGAAGTTTTAGCATCCAAGTCCGATCGACATGAATCGACCTCCGGGTGCAAGTTGGACAGGTTGAACCTCTCGGCATTGATGACATGTGGCAGCTGAGGTGACTGCTACCAACGGATGTAACCGCTGCCAACAACTTCAACAACCCCGCTAACAACTCTGATAGGGACGTGTTCATACTGACATGGTTATCCAGAAAATTGCGAGATTGCGCCACCTGGCACAATACCGGGATCTGAGCAAAGAATGACTCCCAACCCCCTGTCATAGAGAAAGCCAAGTACACCTGGTAAGGGTACTTGGGTAAAATAACGCCCACAGCAGGCTATAAATACTACAAGCACAACCACGCTCAAAGTAATGCCATTTACATTATTCACTGCATATTCTCTCTATACTCTCCAATTTACCGGAAACTAACTTTAGCGTCGGAGTGCCATAGCCGAGGGCCTCTCGGCTAGTTGACGTGTGTTCGTGGTTACAGATCTCAAGCCCAAAACATTTGAATCAATCGGAGTACCTGACTCTCCAACTCTCTGCAGCATCAGTGTCCGATAGTATATACATCAACAAATATATAATAATTCACTTATACATTAATATAATGTAAAATAGGGATTTAATATATTCAAATATTTAACTTTTGGAAAATATATAATAAAAAGTTGTTGTAAATTTAAATATGATTTAAATTTACTTTATTTTTTCAATATTTTTATATAATTCAAAACAAAATATTAAATCATCGATTTTTTTTAATGAAATTTTAGATATTCATTGAATTCGAATATAGCAATGACAAACAAAAATTCTATAAAATATCGGATCGAATTCGAATATAAATTTTGATAATTGAATTTAGATATATGATTGATTCTATGTAAATTCGATCCATTGATTGTCCAAAATCCATCATCCACCTAAATAGATGGGAGGCCCAAATTTGATGGGCCCAGGTACATTACATTTGTTGGATTTACGTCTTATTGTCCCATGGGCTTATCCAAAATTTGGTCCACTGGCCCTTTTTAAAAAAAATTTACGTTTATTATAATTTATAAACTTAATTTAATTTAAGGTGTGATTTTCAAATTACACAAACTAGATGAATAATATCAGTTTTGACCTCTGACATTTGTTGTATTTTACTTTTGACCTCTGACTCGTTTGTCTTCGCACAGTTCATCTCTAAGGTTTGATTTTGCGATCTCGTTGTGGTTCTGCTCAATCCATCTTTCCAAAATGGTATACCCTTTCTAATTTAGTGCTAAAAATCTCAATTCGCGAATTATTCTGTAATTTTCCGCCTCACGAAATTGTTACTCTTCGCTCTTGAATATTGCAGATTCGGTTTATACTGTTACAGAACAGACAAGGGAAGACTCGACTGGCCAAATATTACATTCCTCTCGAAGAATCTGAGAAGCATAAGGTTGAGTACGAGGTAATTTGTTTTTTTAATGAAATTTTCGGATTTCCAGCTTGATTGCAAATTCGTCGGAGTTTGATGTCAAATTTTGAATTTGTATTCACTTGATTGGTGCAGGTTCATCGGTTGGTTGTGAACAGAGATCCCAAATTAACCAACTTTGTCGAGGTGATGATATATATTTGTATAGCAGAATATCAGTTTTTAGTTCAATCATGTGGTCCTTCAATAGTTTTATTAGTCTAATTAAAGGTTCAATTCTGTTATTCTTTTGGAAATGTGGGTATAATTCCGGATGGGGTGGGGGCTGGTCTTGAGGAATATGCGGTTGCAATAAGGAAAGGATATGTTGGAATTTTTTTTTAAATTTTTTTTATTGTGTGTGTGTGTGTGTGTGTTGAGAGAGAAGAAAGGGGGCGGGGGGGCTTAAATGGAAAAAGACCATATTTTAGACCAAGAGGAATTCTTGTTTCTTTCTGACTTGGGTGTTTTTCACTCATCATTAGCTCTTCCTAGAAGAAGCATAGTTGTTCACTCTCTATTTGCATGTAGTTTTGTCTTTCCTCTGGTTGTTCTATGGCTTACTATTCCAATAAGTATGTATAGTATTGGCAATCTTCTACTTGGCGTCACGACAATCATGATGGATTGTTGATAAAAATTTTGTTTCAGTTCCGAACCCACAAGGTTATCTACAGGCGATATGCTGGTTTATTTTTCTCTCTGTGTGTAGACATTACAGACAATGAGTTAGCTTATTTGGAGAGCATTCACTTATTTGTGGAGATACTGGATCATTTTTTCAGCAATGTGTGCGAGCTAGATTTAGTATTTAATTTCCACAAGGTATGATGCTCTTTATGCATTTTCTGTTGCTACTGAATTGGAAGTACATTATTTCAAATGGGTCATGTGATATTTGAATAAGAACTCAAAGCGCGACACTGTGAAATTTTATAGTTACCTGCAAAGGAACACTCTTTTATCTGCATTTCTGGTTTTCCAATCAATCATCATGCTGGTGTTGATAAACTTAGCAATGTTAGGCTGGTTTTCTGCTTGTTTCTTTCAGAACTATTACCAAGGATAAATGTTTATTCTGTACCTTATTGCTTCTTATGATGGAAATTTTTTTCACTGAGATAGATCTCAAGCTTAGTTACACCGATGTGATGCTCTAGATCAGGTCCATGGCTTATCACCCTATACCATCTAACGTGGATGTCTTCATAGTACCATTTATCTAGGACCTAAAATGGTGTTAGCCTATTGTAAGCCTACATAGATTGCTCTCTGGTTCTCTTTATATTTTGCCATAAGTTTCTTATCCTGGTTCAATCATTGAAAATTAGCATATCACTGCTTTTTATTATGTTTTGCAATTTGTATGGGTTTGAATATGTTTGTCTATATATGTCATTGATAGATTGCTTCGTTTTTGCTATTTTTGCTTTTGGTGGGGTTTTAACACTCAAATTTTCTCATAATTTGAAATTGAACTTTTATGATTTGCCAAGATTTGGACTTTGCAGCATTGCTCAACACATGGAACTAGTTTTAGTATTGCGTAATTCTGGTCAATATATTTGTTCTGAGCATCACTTGAAAGATTATTTTTGTGATGTGTGGTATATGTGTGTAATTGCACCCCTGATGAATTTTCTTGTTGTGTTTAAAAGGTATATCTCATATTAGATGAGTTCATACTTGCTGGGGAACTGCAAGAAACGAGCAAGAAGGTAAAACATTTTCATGGAAAAGGTTTCGTATTTCTGAAATTGGAACTTATATCCTTTTCTTCATATTATATTACAGGCAATAATAGAGAGAATGGGGGAATTGGAAAAGCAAGATTAAAGATTTCATGGGACAGTGTTTAGGATGTCAATCAAAGCTACGGACATAGTTAACATTATAATACCCAAACTGTAACTGTCTCCTATTTCTTTTTGCACTATGAATGTTATTACACTTGGCCAATTTTTGCTTAAGATTTTGAAGATCTTGTTTGTGAAAAATGTTTGTATGCCAAATGTTCTTCGAACCGGTCACTATATATATAAAGGCTTGGAGATTGACTGAATTTTAATCTATTTGATGCATCCACAATATGCTTAATGGTATACCAATAAAATTATAACGAAAGCTGCCCTATATATTAAGATGCTCTCATGCTAACGCATCCAGCGGTCACTAGTCAATTGGCTTAATAAAATTAAAATTATCCTCAAATTTGTATATGAGAGGGTGTAGAGTTTGTAATGAATTCTTAATATGTATGTGTTTTAGATTGTAAATATCCTCATTAATAATGACTAAAAAAAACCCCAATCATTTTCTTGGAGATTATTGAATCCAAATTTGGATTGCATCATACTCATACCTAAAAATGCCCGGCCCCTGCACGCATTCATTTTTCCTTGCAGAATTTTTCCACATAGATGGCCACTAGAAAAAGGTAGATATAGCATACACATACAATCCCTCACACAGGAGAATCACAGTCTGTTCTCCAGAGTGAGCCCACATAATCTTCAAAACATCCAACATAAGTCGCAGAATAAGCAAATGGTAAGACTGCAGGATTCTCCTATCATACATAATAAAGAATTAACTAATGATGGTTCCTTCAGAGCCATACTCACGATTTTTATCCACTTCAAAGGTGTTGATAACAGAGTAGTTGCATTTGTGGCTTATTGTCAGAATATAATGTGGCTCCATTTCGCTCAAAAGCTAAATTGAGGTGATGATGTCTCTCCACATTTGGAAGAGGAACTGATGAATTTGGAGGCATAAGCTGTCGTTGTGGAGGTGAGAAATGTTGATACTTTGAGGCCATTGCAGAATGCAAATGTGGGAAAAGAGCCTGGGCATAGTCTCTTCCTCCAATTTGCCAGTCTGGTAAATGTGGGGTGCCAACACCACCAGGATTATACTGAGCTTGAAGCTGAGCCGCCCATTTCTGCTGTCCCGTTGGGGCCAAAACACTGCAGCCAATGGTGTTGCTATGATATGGAGGAAGCTGTACCTTCACATTAATCAAGGAGAAAGTAAATTGCCATCATGATGCTTAACATGTAAACATATCGCAAGTTTAATTTCTGAGCAATTTCGTAGATAGCCGATGGAAAGTGCAAGCGAGTTACCAGTGGTGCTGCTGCAGCTGAAGTATGGCCATGGAAAGTAGAGGAAGAGCCAGTCTGGGGCAGTGACAAAAGCATGGCTGAATGATTTTGTGGCTGCTGATATGACACGTGAAATCCGGCTCTATTGATGCCCTCACTGGCATCCAAACCACAACCTCCAGTAGCCAAAGATAAGAAATCAGAACCCTGCAAAAACTTTTAAGTTTTCAGATATTGAAAGAAAAACGATCAAGAATGGCTTTAGAATGTCAATTGGATCAAGTTTAAAAGGTTTTGGCAATTAACTCACCTGTTTGACCAATGTTTTAGAAGATGGCTGTTGATCTCGAAGGAGCCTCTTATGCGAAAGAATACCAATTCCCATATCAGCAGAATCCTTCTCAGAATCAGCACATGCGAAGCTGTTAAAGGGCAGAACACCATTTACTCCCCTCCTCTGGTTGTCGATGCTTGGATGAGGCCCCTGCTCTACCCCCACACTAGTTCTTAATTGAGTAGGCTTCTGCATTAACTCTTTTTTTCTTGCTGATTCTTGCAAGTTCTTAGTCAGACGAGCTATGTAAACATGGGTGGAACATCTCTTCCATGACATCTTTGGTTCAAGCACAGCTCGAGGATAGCGAATCTAAGAATCAAAACCAAGATGGTGATAAAATTGTATAATTCCACATGTCCAATCTTGAAACAGTTGTGGATTACCTTGTCAGCGGTAATACTGTTTTCAATGACACTAGGCTGAGTTGCACAATTTGTGTTCTCAAACCAAGCAGGAAATATGCTGGAGGAAGATCTGCATGCAATTAACCCACACATGAGAACCATGATATCTATCGATAAGCAAGTATCAAATTATCCATGTCTAAGGACAGAAAATTCACCGGACGCAGGATCCCTGTGTCTCAGAGCCAAGAACTTCTGTTGAAGACAAGCTTGGTGACAGAAATAAACCTATATTTGGAAACCAAAAGGTGACATAGCTCATAAATACACCAACTTTCACTATTATATATCAAAACTACTTTGAAACTTACCTTTACGTTTGTCCTCCTTGAGAGAATGATGTTTTTTGTGTTCAATTCCAGAAGCTGAAACCTTAAAAACACCCAAAACACTACCTTAGAGTACATTAATTACAAAAGGAAATATGATCTGAAAACACTGGAATGCTTGAAGCAACCTGTTCCCTAGCAATAGTCCTTTCACAACTTTGGATCATGTCAGATGCCAACATCTTTGGTCTGCCATATAATCAACAACTGAAAATTAAAAACTAGCGGCTGTATAGAAATTGGGCAAGGCAGGAAGAAAGAAACTGTTTATGCACCTGGGACCCAGACTCAAATGTGATTGAAGCCCAGACAAGCTAGGCGTGGCCGATTGCTTGCTAATTGTTAACTCAGGTTGTTCACCATTATCTACAGATTGGAATTTCACAAGTTGTGATGTCGAATTCTCCAAAGTTGAAGAATGACAAGCAGCCTCACGAGTGATTATCACATTCATTTTCCTGGACTCCTCTTGAGGTGTCAAGATCTTAGCATCTGTTCATGGTGGAATTAGAAAACGAAAAAGGCAAATGAAGTTACTACAACAGGAGAACATGGCAACAAACAAGAAAGCAAACCTTTGACTGCAGTTATTGTGCTCCCGGCTTCTACTATAGTTGAAGATTTTATTTTGGATGGTTCATCATCCAAAACTGGCTTGTTATTAGCCTTGGCTATATCAGAGAACATGTCGGCCAAAGCATATAACGTCTCAGCCACTTCTTCCTCATCCTTGGTAATGTGTCCTTGTTTCTACAAAAGTAATAATTGCATATATCATAAGAGGAATTTACAGATGATTTATAGTCTGTAAATGAGACAGAGTAGATTGAGGATGCGGAAGCTGAAATATCTAACCGTATTCAGTCCGGATTTCTTTGCACCATCTTCCCCAAGCAATTCACCTCCATTAGACACAAGATGCTGCTTCCTTGGCAAAGGCAAAATAATAGCTTTGCGACCGCGCTTCTTGATGGCTTCAACATACAAATAAAATGAATTGAAAAGGTGTATACCCAAAAAAAAAAAAAAAAATACTGATTTTATAGTTTCTAATTTAACATTGTACTCAGACAAGTAGTGTCCTCTGATTTTTGAACTCATTCAGCCAATAGCAGAGAAAATTACTTGGCATGCTTAACAGAAATAGAAATGAACAAATAAAACAATCCTCCACCGGCTTTAAAAGAGACAACAGCTCAAGCAAACATGATCGAGCAAAATGAATCCACTCTAATTGCCCATAAATTATAAAATTTTGATACCCCAAAAAGAAGGAAAAAAATTAAAAAAAAAAGGAAGAAAATCACTGTCCATGCTCTCACTTTAATTATATAAACACTCAGCCGCCAAAGTTCAAAACTAAAATTCTCGCCGGACAGAAATAATTTTCATCACATTGAAGAGTCAAAATTACACCAAAGCAAACAATTTTTCTCATTAGTTTCAGAGACAGTACAGATAAGCAGAAAAAGGAAAAGCCACACAGAGAATCTTCCATGACCAAGAATAAAAGCAATATTCCACCTACAAGCATAGGATAAAAAGACATGAAAATCAGAAGACCCACACAAGGAACCACCCAATCAAATCTGTGGGCTCCAATTAATCTTCCCCAAAACACAAACATCCCCCCAATTGACAAGAAAATAGCTAAAGTAAATACTCATAACGATACTTCTTTGTCAAACAGTACACACCAGACCGCAGCTTCCTAGGAACTGAAGCATGACTCACTGCACCATACTCATCGTGAAGCTGCAAGAATCAAAATTTAAGTATTATAAGGAAATAT
>JACGDI010005438.1:691901-705854 GCA_014898725.1 Jacaranda copaia
CAGCAAATTTGGAATCAGATTTTGCTTCTTCTTTTCTGGGTTTGGTGATATCCCCGATAACAATTCACCAGAGTTTACGACCAATCAGAAAGCTTTTCATGCCCTGTACCCAGAGATTATAATTGGAGCCTGTCAGAATAGTTGTTATTGGCTTGACAACATCAGATTTGTCCATGATGGAGAAGTTGTTGGTAACAGAACAAAGAAGGGTATGGCAGGGACAGATATCAGATATCAGATATCAGAAAAAAAATGGAGATAGATTTCAGACAGTAAAAAATGGCTCCGATACCATGAAAGAGGGAGGGAGAAAATATATTTCTGTATATATCATTTTCTCAATTTGTACAAAGAGTGGCACCTATATATATACAAGAGTTGTGAGAAAACGAAAAAAGGAAATATGCTAATCCAGCCTTAAATCAGCCTCAAATCATGCTAACAGCCTCAAATCATGCTAATTGAAATCAGCATCAAATCATGCTAACAGCCTCAAATTATGCTAACTGAAAATCAGCCTCAAATCATGCAGCCTCAAATCATGCTAACATTTGGTATGTTTGTTTATGTTTTGGAAAGAGATAAATTATATTATAGCTGTCAAATCAATATCTTTTTATTGAGTTTTGAGTGGGTAAATGAATTTTAGTAATATTTTTTATTATAATATAGTAATAAAATATTATTATATATAAATGTATATATATGTGATAGTAATAATTGTGATGTAAAGAATATGTGGTTTTTGGTCATTTGTTAATTAAATTGCAAGGATAATTTGGGTATTTTAGGAATTATTTTAGGAAAAAAAAAGCATATATTTAATTACATTCTCTCAAAATAAATTTTATTTTGGAAAAATATAACCAAACACAGCCTCAAATTTCATTTTATAGTGTATTTAACTTATAATTTTATTTTATATATTTTTATGGGTAGGTAATGGTCCTCATGGAGAGTGGACATTGGGCCGGCTCACTTGTTCATCGAAGTTGGGCTTTCAATTACAGAACGAACTTTAGAGGAATCCCCTCATATTGGGCCTCAAAGCCCAATTAGATGCCTGAAGATTCTGAATTTAATTGGACTAACCTTTTTCATGCTTGGTGAAATATAAGTTGGGTATTAAAATCATTTATGAGTGCAGATTCTATTGCGCTTTCAAACTTGGCCTGCTTATTGTTTAAGAGCTAAATTAATAATCAATAAACATTTATGTAAATTATGAAATAATAATGTAAAACAAATAAGAAATTTGATCACTTGGTCTATAGTAGGTAATTATTACAATTCAAATTGTAAGATACGGAACTTGAATTAATATCTCCTACATTAATATATTTTGAGGTCTCTATACTGGATTAAGAGTGTCAATCAAGCGGGCCGGGCCAAAATGGCCCTTGTCCCCGCCCCCTCCCCCTGCCCCTCCCCCTCCCCATTTCGCCGTGAGAAGATGATAGGGGTGTTCACGAGTTGGGTTAATTCAAGTTTAAAGAAAAAATGAATTCAAATAGACTATTTCTAATTGGTTCTGTTCAGGTCGAATTTTATTATTTTTAATTTTTAAATCCGAACCAAACCAACCATTTCGTTAGTTTTTTAATTAGAAAATCAAGACAATTAAATTATTTTCAAAATATTCATCAAAATTCAAAAACATACAGTATTACATAAGAGCAGTACAAGTTATAATTATTATAAATTATCTCTTTATTTATTACAAGCCATGATTGATATTATAAAATTTCAAATTCAAATCTTAGTTGAACTAGGGATTACAAAAATACCCATCCCCGTGGGTATTCGCGGGGAATTCCCTGTGACGGGGCGGATATAGGGATTTTTTTCTCCCCACGAGGACAAGGATGGGGATAATTTAATCCCCGTTGGCTAAATGGGAGCGGGGACAATGATCATAGCCCCCATCCCCATGGGTACCCATTACCCATTATAATAATTATTTATTTATTATATTTATATATATAAGTATAAATATATATATATAAGTATTATGTTTATGAATTGTTATGCTTTTTTCAAAATTTATGTTTATGTATTGTTTTTTTTTAATATTTTGTTATAAAATATAATTAGATATTGTATGTTATGATATTATGTATTTATGTTTGATAATATTTTAATTTTGAAAGTAATTTATATTATTAAAAAAAATTAGTATTTTTTTATTTTTAAATTTTTTTATGAATTTTTAATTTTTTTTTATCAAATCTGTGGGTATCTGTGGGTACCTGTCTCCCCACAGGGAAACGGGAACGAGTACCCGTCGCGGGAATGGGGGCAGGGGGAATTTCTACCTCGCGGGGACGAGGGACTATCCCCATCCCCGCCCCTACCCCCACCCCATCCTGTTGCTACTCCTAAGTTGAACATTAAATATAAATACAAATAACAAAAATTATAATTTAAAAAAATAATAAATTTATTTTAATTAATTGAGTCGGGTCATGGTGGTGAAAGTAAAATTCAAGAACCAAACCAAATGTAATCAGGTTTTGATTCTATCGGATTTTATTCGATCAAACTCCATTACCCGAATCAATTAAATTGGTTCGGTTTGGATCGTCGGGTTTATTGGATCGGGTTGATCCAATAAACACCCCTAGAATATGGATGCCCATGGATATCCACAGTTTGATAGAATTAAAATTTATAAAATTCATGAAAAAATTTAAAAATTAAAAAAGGTACTAAATTTTTTTAATAATTTAAATTACTTTAAAAATTAAAAGATTGTCATACACAACACACGATATTTAATTATGTTTTACAATAGAATACTAAAAGATAAATAATACATAAATATAAATTTCAATAAATTTGAGGTTGGAAAGTTAAACATATGTGTTTATAATAATAATAATTTAATTTATTTAAATGGGTAGCAGGTGTCCACTGAAAGGAAGACTATGATCCCAATAATAATTTAATTAATTTAAACTGGTAGTGGGTACCCACAGAAATGGAGACTATGATCCCCACTCCCACCTCGTTTAGCAATCAGGGATCAAAATTGTCGATAATTCTCATCTTTAGCTGCCATATATCATTAAATTTAAAATCCAAATAAATCATACTAAAAAAATTAAAAAAAAAAAACCTCAAATTATCGAATGGGTGTTAGTCATAAAGATTGAGAATCAGGTGCCCATGCTTGTAATCATATTCTAAAAGTAGCAAAACAAGAAAAATTTGTACATCACGTGACAAAAGCACACGAGTTCAATTTACAGCGCAAACCCACACATAACTCACTCTTATATATTATAACAACAAAAGACAACTATAACAATTCACAGATAAAAGGATATTTTTGCTAGTCTTAATTAGGGACACTTGCGGCGGCCGCCGTGAGTAGTCATGGTATAATAGCAGGCGCAAAGCTCTTGGTTGCCGGAGGTTCCCGGCGGCACACAGTTACAGCGCGCGCAGCAAGTCCCGCATGCCCTCTTGCACATGTTTTGCCTCGACGCCATCCGGCACCTCGCCGTACATGCTACCGGACAGTCTATATATATATCAACAAAATTAGATAACCCCACACACAAACTCTTTAAAAGTAATTTTTATCGTAATACACAACAGTTGAATGATTAATTGATTCAATTATATTATTTTTAGTTCGGCAATCGAACCCAAATTCTTGATTATATGCAAGAGGGTATTTGAATAAACTTATTCAAAAAGTGCTATATAAGTAATGTTTTTAGAATTTAATTATTGAATTTTTTTAAAAAATAAATTTATTAAGTGTTTGAATAAAATGAAATTTTAAAATTTATAAGAGATTAGTAATAATAATTTTATAATTAATATGATTAAAATTAAAAAAATATAATAAATTCAACTTATTTTCTTAAAAAGGAGTTTATTGAGAAGTTATAAGATTTTTTTAAAAAGAATTTATCACATAATTTTTAAATTTATATGTTCTCAAACATCTTATAAGTTATTTTGAAGAATTTATCAATCCATCCAAACACTCTTTTAAATATAAAAAAATAAAGTAATAAATAAAAAAATTGTTAAAATAAAGATGAATACCCTTTTTAGCGACGTAGGTACTTCCTCCGCCATCATTAGCACTTATATGTAGAACAAATTAGTGACATATTTATTAGGCATAAAAGGAATTAGGAAATTAATCAAGAATATAATTAGATAATAATAGTAATAATTGTGTATATGTACCTGTTGATCATTAGCTTCGACGAGGAGATGCAAAAGGAGAAGGGAAATAAAAAGTGAGGTGATTAGGCGCATGACTAATATTGTGACCTCAATTTGTGAATGGGGTTGATGGAAATTAAAGGAAGAAGACTAGTACGTAGCCAATATATAGAGAATTTGGCCAAAAAAATAAATTAATCCACCAAGGGAAAAGAAAATAGACAAGAGCTGTGAGAAGTCCACGTGTCACTCATATCTCTTGATTTTATTTTGTATGTCATATTCTTTTTAATAATTTACAATGACGAATTTATTTTTTTAATAAAATAATATTATTCAAATTGCACATTTTTATACATATATAAAGAGTTCATTCGAATTCAAACTCTTAACCTTCCATACATACTACGAAGGGCTAATGTCACTGAGCTACAGGCCACTCAATATTTTGTACGCCATATTTTATTAAATTAAAATTGAAAAAAGTTGAGAGTATCTATAATTTTTAAATAATTGGAAGGAAGTGCTTTTCGACATGCTTATCTTGTTGAAATTCATAATATTTTAGTACAAGTTATAATTAAAAACAAACATGATAGGAAAAGAATATAATTGAGTAACAACGTTTTGTTTTTGGAATAATAATTTTTAAAATGAATTAATATTGACAAAAATTATGTAGAAATAGTTATTGTCAAAAATTAGCTTGTGATAAAAATTTATGTATATATTTCAATAACATTTCAATGACAATAACTAATTTATGGGACCATGTCTTTAACATTGCCAATAAATTATACCATTAATTAATTGCAACATTTAGATAATATTATTATAATTGCAGTAAAACAAGAGCTATTTTATTAAGTATATATTATTCAAAATAGTATTTATGTTATTTAATATTTTGTAAATAAAATTATATCTCCAGCAATATTTTGTCCTATATGAAAGCTGGACAACACTTCCCTCATGCAAATTACTAAAATAGAACCAGTTTGAGGATTATCTAATAAAGGTGATGATTTATAAGTTATAACTAAAGAAAGAAACAAAATAAAAGGTGAGCCAGCTGCCACGAGACCGAAACTGGATAGCCATGCAGAAACAGACATTCATCTGGGAATGCGTTTTTTTCTGAATTTGTCGGGATCTTCATCTTTCCTGCTCTTTGATTTAATTCCATCGCTATGACTGTAAATGGATTGTGCGGGCTCGACTCGAGTTGAATTGAGTTTGAATTTTAATTTAAACTAATTCGAATTATTTATATTTTGATTCAATGCATGTAGATTAATATATAATTAAATATTATTTTTAATTTTATTAATAAATATATATTATATTATTATTTTTTTTCGAGTTCGAACTCAAACTTGAACCTACACTTTTTTATAGTTTATTTATTAATTCGAGTTGAATTGAACCAAACTGAACTCAACCTTAAAATTGTAGGCTCGGACTTAATATATATTTCGAACATGAACTCGAAATAAAAAATTTTACCCAGACTCAGCTCCGCTCGGCTTGATTGCACCCCTATCCATCACTCTTTTTTCTCCTTTTCTTTTATTATTCTTCGATATTTTGTTTGCATTTCCTCAGTCAAATATCGATAATTACATGTATAGGAATTAATTTGGTGATGCCCAAAAAAAAAAAAAATTGTCCTGCAGCATACATTAATTATTTTAATATGAAAATATCTCAAGCTAGTTAGGTCGATTAAGGGGGAAAATAATGTATACAAATTATTTTAAGACTCCTGATATGAAAAAAGACTTTGTGTTATTAAATTTAAGTTAGATGTTAGATAAAAAAATAAAAAATAAAAAGATGGGACCATCGAGAAACTAACTAGGAGAATGGAATTATATAAATCCAAGCAACTTCATGTGTATATATAGTTCTAAATTAAAGTCACACATTTATTTTTCTTTCCCTTAAATTTTCAGACAGTAACATTTTTTATATTAATCACAATTACTCGCAAATATATAGTTAAGTAATTAATAAAAGCTGATGATGTTCAAGGGCACTTTTTGCGGCCGCCGTGAGTAGTCATATTGGCGTAGCAGGGGCAGACATCCTCGTTGCCAGAAGTGCCCGGCGGCACGCAGTGGCACCTAGCGCAGCACGTCCCACAAGCCCTGAGGCACATCTTTTGCCTCGACGATAACCGGCACCTTCTACTGCATTCCTTGCCACAATCTACATGCCAACCAAAAAAATTGCTATATAAGTACATCAGCAGAGGAGTATCATAATTTCAATTAACTGAAAAAATGTCCTTGAGTGCATCGTAATTTCATGGTGAAGAAGTATATACATAGACTCTTGGGTGGAAATAAAAAAAATAATTTCAATTTATAAAAGTGGGTTGATATGGCTGCCTAAATTCTTTCGACCAAGTTCAAATGTTAGAGTATTCAGTTTAAATTCTTTCAATTGAATTAGAGTTTTGAGACACAAATTTAACAATAAGAGAATTAATGGCCAGTCTTGACTATTCAACAACCACAATTTTCTCAATAAATATCAATTTGAGTTCACAAGTCAAGTTATAATTACATAGATAATATTTTAAGTTGGAACAGAGACACATGAGACAAAGTTTCTTTTCTTTTTTCTTTTTATTTATTTATATATATACACATAATCAGGAGTTTCTTAAGTTTGAACCCCTAACCTCACACACTGCGTGTGAAACTCATACAATTGGATCAAATGCCACTTGACACATCGAGAACATAAGCAAGAGAGGTAAGAGCACAAGGGCAATTAATAAGGACAAGCGCCAATTTCCTCAAAAATTAGACATTGCTTTTTAACATATATAAAAAGGATCATATTACAATTAATTAATAACTATTAAATGAGGCACTAATTAATTGTGCATAATTTCAAAATGGGTACACAACAAACCTATTTTTGTCTCAAGGAGTTCCCCTCCAATCCCATTAACGTTATTTACCTGCGAGAAAATCTTTAAAAGATTAGCAAAAGGTTGAAAAACATATAGATACAAACTCAATAAATGCATGACAAAATTAATTATACATATGCATACCCTCTCATGTGGCTGGACCATGGAAATAAATAAGAAGACAATAATAAAGCAAACAAACAAGGACTTAGGCATTGCCATGGGGACAATATTGCAAAAATGAATTTTGGGTGTGATGAAATGAGAGAAAAAAAGGGTAGTATTTATAGTGTAAATAGCTGGGAAACGTCTGGAATTTGGAAACTTTTTTTTTCTTCTTTTGTTAAATTCTTATTTATCTTTCTAAAGTGCAGCAGTGGAGGAATATTCAACTGCTCGAATGGTGGACCAGTACTCATGGCCAGTTGTTATTGAGCCAAATGCACTTTAGTTCGATCAAAAATTGGAAAGCTGTCTAACCAATGATCGAAAGATAAAGCAATAATATTCTTGTTTTAGGAATCTAGGAAATCCGTTTAAATATTCTATTTTATTTCATTTTTTATTTTTTATTTTAATTTATAAATATATGACATGTAGATTAAATACTTTTTATATAAATAATTAATTAAAAATCAGATATACTGGCGTAAATATAATAATTTGGAATAGAAGATGAAATAAAATATGGAGTAAAAGATTCAAAGTGCCAGGAAATTAAGCTTACTTAAGTAGAAAAAACTAATAATAACTTTATTGGATATAAATTTAGTAATCATACTTTGGAGCAAAAAAGGAAAATCACTAAAGTTTGAAAAGTTAATTGAGATGACGACCGTTTGGTTTTATTTTCATTTATATTTTTTATTTTAATTATTTTTAAAATTTGAAAATATAGTTAGTGGAAATGAGTTGAGATTGAGTTCGTTTATAGATAAATTATTGAAAAAGTAATGATTATGTTGGTTTTACTAGGTTGTAGATGGAGAGAGATAGAAATAATAAAATAAAAAAAGAAAATATATAAGTTATCGGGAGTAGATATATAGGTTATTAAGAAATATGTTTTGAAAATAAAAATAAAAATAATGTTGGTTGAAATATATAAAAAGTTATGGCTGTGTTTGGTTACATGATTATGATTTAAAGAATATAAGATTTTTGGTTATTTGCCAATTAAATTGCAAAGACAATTTGGACATTTTAAGAACTTATTTTGGGAGAAAAAGAAGGCACATGTTTGGTTACATTCTCCCATAACACATGCTTTTTTTCCTCCCAAAATGGGTTCCTAAAATATCCAAATTGTCCTTGCAATTTAACTGATAAATGACCAAAAATCACATATTCTTTAAATTACAATCATTATCAATCACATATATTTACATTTACATATCACAATATTTTATTGATATATCATAATAAAAATACTATTAAAATCCATTTACGCCCTCAAAACCCAACAAAAAAGCATTAATTTGACTGCTATAGTAAAATTTGTCTCTTCTCAAAACATAAACAAACATATCAAATTTTTACAAAATAATTTTCTTACTATTCCCAAATCACAAACATATATACATCATATTCTCCAATACAAATTTCATGTTCTCCAATCCCACTTTCAAAATTCATTCTCCTAAAATATATAATCCAAAATACATAATTTGTAAACAAACATTACCGATGTGTTTTATTTTTGAAATAGTAGAAAATGTAAAAATAAACTTTGAAAACGAAACCAAACAGGAGATTTTATCTTGAAAAAACATCTTGAAAGATGAAACATTGAAAACAATTAATTTATAAATTATTTCAAAACTCGCAATTTTTTTAATGTTAAATAAGACATTATTACCAAAGCAACATGGTCGATTCGACCAAAGACATTAATGATAACGATCAAATTCATTATCAAATATAAAAAATCAATCATGCTAAATTATTATCCTATTAATATATATTTACTCGTGAATTTTATTCTAAAAACATATTTTAAAAGATGAAAAAAAAAACCAGCTTATAAACTGTCTCAATTATTTCAAGTTGTAAAGTGAATGAATTATAAGACTAATATATTCTTGCAATCTAATATTCACACAATAAGTTGATTTTAAGATTGTGTTTCCATTTTTCAACATCGTAATGGCTTAGTACAAACATGGAAGATTAGTTTCATTAAAACTGTGAATTATTGTCAATATGCCTTTGGAAATAATTTCCACCAATGGGGATGGGCAATAGTCCTTTTCATATATATATATATATATATATATATATATATATCTCAAAAATCCAGCCCAGCGGGTGGTTGGTTTAACTAGTAGAACTTACTAATTAATTGCAAATTATCTTAAAAAGTCGGATTAATTGACGTTATTGACTATGAATTGGTCAAATGCTACTTTGTAATTACGTTTTTAAGAAATGATTAGCGTAGGGGAGCTGTAATGGCCCATGATGAGATAATAATATTCCAAAAATATGTAATACGTAATTTAATTTACTTCATGCAATATTTCCATTTTTTTGGTAATAAAATTGGTGGTGAGAAATTGTGCACGCAAAAAGCTTGGTGGAAATTGACTTTCAGTGTTTTGCCTTAATTAATTTTTCTCCCTCCACGTAAATGTTTAGTCCTCAGTGCCATAAAAGCACTGCAGAAAACAATACCTACTAATAGAATTGCAAATAACCCCTATAATAATTAAAGGCGAAAAATTTATTGTAAATATATATATATAAATATGCATTTTGTTTTTTAAAATAATGCACATTATCTCCTCTTCATGGTTATTGTTCATTTAATTTAATTTTAATATATAAAAACTAAATTATCCTTATTATTTTTTATAAAACCACTGCAGAAACAATACCTACGAATAGAATTGCAAATAACCTCCCTTGATAATTAAAGGCAAAAAATTTCCTATGAAAAAAAATATATATATATATATATGCATTTTGTTTTTTTAGAATCATGCACATTATCCCCTCTTCATGGTTATTGTTCATTTAATTTAATTTTAATGTATAAAGACTGAATTATCCTTATTATTTTTTATATATTTTTAATTCAATTTAAATATTTTTTATTTTTTACTTTTTTTTAATTTTTTATTTGTCTCTTCTTCCACCCATCTATTCTCGCTGTTGTCATTGTCAATAATGGCCAAAACTCCAGTCATACATCGTTAGTCTCCAATCCAAACCTACCAGTCCACCTCTATACCCAACCACAAGGTGCGTGCAACTCACTCCGCATCTTAAAGGCATTTTTTGCTTGATTTTAGAAAATATAAGATGTATTTTTGTATTTTATTTTATTTTTTTGACAGAGGAATTTTCTTCTATTCTGATTATCACAAGGGTTTATTTGCAATTCTCCCTATTTATATTTCTACTTTTAAACATCTATTACGTAAACATATCATACACATTTCATATTACAAAAATAAAAAAAATGTTAGATTTATTTATAAATCACTAATTGAATATTATATAAATAAAATATAAACATTAAATTTACATTAATTTTAATTATTATTAAATAGTTATCTTAACATTGCATGTGTATATATTATTAAAGAATTGGCTTTGCGCCTAATTCAACCCCAGAAACTAGTTCAGGAAATAAGAATTGCCTGAGATCATAATAGAAACCACAACTTATTTATTTCATCAGTGTGGGACACTAACACACTTCACACGCAAGCATAAAAATGAACATTTGGAGTGTGAAATAACATGAATTGAGTGGTCCAACAATACTGAGTAACCCAACATAGAGAATGGTAGCTCTGATACCATATTAAATAATAGACCTTGGGTATAACTCAACCCCAAAAACTAGCTCAAAGGTGAAAAGTGTCCAAAAACATATATTAAAAATCATAAATTATTTATTTTATCGATGTAGAGTACGAATATACGTATATAAAGAGAGATATCATATATAAGAATGATTAATTGGTAGAGTGTTATTGCTTGACCTTTGTTTATTATTATCTTCCAAACAAATGCTTGTATGTGTTTGAAATCAA
This sequence comes from Jacaranda copaia, assembly GCA_014898725.1. Taxonomy (NCBI): domain Eukaryota; kingdom Viridiplantae; phylum Streptophyta; class Magnoliopsida; order Lamiales; family Bignoniaceae; genus Jacaranda; species Jacaranda copaia. The sequence goes on from JACGDI010005438.1 coordinate 703,059, forward strand.
TTTTTTTTCGCGGAGCACCATTTTCATTTTGATATATTTTAGAATGATGTGATAAAAATGTTTTTATTTTTCTTTTTTAACTATCATAATTACTTCAACTTATATAGCAAGTGCTCATTTGCTTGATGTGTTTGGATGAGACATGATTTGAATGATTAGAATAAATACTGAGTTATTGTGTATCATATCTAATATTTATTTACATATTTTAAATAATTTGATATTCAACTTAAATTGTTTGCTAAGTATGATTATTCCACTGGATAAACTATAATTTATTTTTAATTTAGGTTGAAAAACGTATTACACCCAAGGGCCTTGATACACAAGTCAAGTTTGGCCTTAAATGCATGTGAGGCCCTAACTGTATTAAAAACTTCTAAAAATGAATCAAACACTGAAATTGAATTAAATTGTATATTTATAATGCAACATCAAAGCAAACAAATGAGTTCTAACTATCCCATACAACCGACCCACTTTATTTCCCATTATTATCATTTTATCATAATTTTTTATTTTTATTTACTAATCAATATGGCATGTTGTTCTTATGTGTAAAATTTAGATTGTCATAGTATAAATACTAATTATATTGATATATAATATCATTCAAAATAAACCTATCACCTCAAAAAACATAATATTATGTATAAGAGAAAGAATCAATATGGCCTAACAAAATTTTTTCTGTCTCATTGTTCTTGTTTCTAGGTGTTTGAGGTTTTTTCTTCCCCTTTTATCCCACTCATGCCGACTGAGTATTTACTCATAACATATTCTTTTAAATTTATAGTTAATTTTCTCAATATTTTATGAGGTAACATCAAATAATTCCAAGGGTTTGAATCGTGTAAACTTATGAAAGCTCTTATAGCAGCCCTGCAAGACGAGAAGAAGAAATCGATTGAAGTCCTTTCGAATTAAAATATATGGAGTCTTTAAGTATTCAAAACTTGTAGACGAGTTTCGATCCAAGATGGTATTCGTAAGTCTTTCGTTGATCAAAAGATAATTTGACTATCCTACCTGATATCATAATTTATATGATTAATTGTAATTATATAATAAATCATGATTTTCTAACATATACTACAAACATAACATAACATAACATTAGAACCTGCTAAAACGATAGTACATTTGAAAAGCTGGAGTAACAAAATGGGCATGTCATACATACCAAAACAACATTAATTGCCAACGTGACTAATTTATTGGAAGGATAGTTTTCAAGAGATGAGACTGTTGTACTAACTTTTGTCAGTGTTCCTGTATTCATTTGTCGGTTGGGTGCCAATAAAATTGGTCGAAGCTTCTACAGCGATAACATTTATATTACGTGTGGACCTTAAATTTTGGTGAGTAAAAAAATAAAAAATAGTATAAAATGTATTTATTTAAAATACAAAATATTTTTTAAAATATATTTGTTTCATTAAATTCAAGCATTAAGCGTAATATTAAAGTTCATATTGAAATTTTACACCAAAAAAAAAAATAAAAATCAACAATACTATATACTTCTATTACATTAAACGGAAAATTTTCTTACTCTTACTATTGCAATCCATGCTTTGTGACAGATTTTATCGCGTTTAAAGATGAAAAAACATAAAATTAATAAGATTTTAAGCCGCAATATTAATATTAATGGCATAAACTAAATAACAACAAATTATACTTTATCATAAATAATTTAATAAATTTAATAAAAACAAAATAATATCAAAATTATTATCACTAGTACAAGCAATTTAAATAGAATAGTTGTGATTTTTATGAATGTATTTATAAAGAGCTGAAAAATTAAATATATATTCTTTTATTTTTACACATTGAATTTGAACCTCAAATTTTAAGACGCTACCACTCTGCTAATTGACTAACGACCAACCCTAAATCAATTTAAAAGTGAGTTCATATTCCTCCTTTGTTAACTCCTAATTAAGTACTTATTATCTCAATTAAACCATTTTATAGAGATTAATTAGCTATTTGTTAATTTAAATAATAAAAAATATTATAAAGAAATTTAGTACTTTGTAACTTAAATAATATTAATTTTTTTATTATTTAAAATTTTTTATATTTGATCCGAACGAATATCATTTTTTTGTTTAAATATCGCATCAGAAAATTAGGTGCGAGTTCAACTAATATTGTTCCTCCACACGTGGAAAGCTTCTACCTAAACACCTTTACTCGTCCCTCAACGCCCTCACCATATAAACTCTGCCAAAGTCATGAATTTGGCAAAAGCTATCCAATCAGAATTCTGAAGAAGATGGCGACAGCAGCTACCACCATCACAGCATTAGCCGAAGGGAACTTTCTCCAACAGAAATTTGTCAGAGATGAAGATGAGAGGCCTAAGGTGGCGTACAACCAATTCAGCACTGAGATTCCGGTGGTATCGCTCGCCGGAATAGACGAAGCCGCCGGGAGGAGGGCAGAGATATGCCAGAAAATAGTGGCGGCCTGTGAGGATTGGGGCATTTTCCAGGTGGTGGAGCACGGTGTTGACTTAAAACTCATCGCCGAGATGACCCGTTTGGCTCGTGAGTTCTTCGCTTTGCCCGCTGAAGAGAAGCTCCGTTTCGACATGTCCGGCGGCAAGAAAGGCGGTTTCATCGTCTCTAGCCATCTTCAGGTTGTTATCCTTCACGTTGAGTCCGTTTTTAACACTTATGAGATGCTATATATTATTTTAAAACAAATTATTAAAATATTTGAATAAATTAAAATATAAAAATTATAAGATGTTCTATGTGAGATTTTCGTACGTCTTATGCT
>JACGDI010005438.1:709977-735048 GCA_014898725.1 Jacaranda copaia
TACTCATTATTCTTCTCGCATCATTTTCTGTTATAAAAATAGAGAAACAAGTTATGTAATTATGATGTAAATTTGTTTGAAATCTAACAATTTATATGAAAAATCCCTGATTTGATGTATTGCATGAGAGTTCGTTACCTTATTCATCCAAATATCTACTTTTGCATTACTATAGACCCAGAATATACATATGTATAATACTATATATATTCAGATTCAGATTATTAATGGATTACATCGAACCATATTCATATTCATTCTATTTATTTCGAGTTATAACATTTTTTAATCAGATCATACCCGTCGACTCTTTTATTGATTAATAATTCTAAATAATCAAATCGAATTCAAATTAAATTCGAATTAAAATTCGTTCCAATCACAATCCTAATATATGCATAAAACAACAATATTTAGAAGTTTATAGAGGTGGGTCAATGCAAGTCCAGCCCAAACTTACAAATAATGACTTCGAGCACGATATGATTTGGTCCGATTAAAGGCTAACTTAGGCTTAGGGCTCTCTTTAGATCCAGGCAAACAGTGGGCAAAAAAGCGAAAAATTGGACCCTTAGGCCCAAGAAATTTAAGCCTAGCCCAGATTGAGAATTTCGAATAGAAATGTATATATTGGAAGGAACCCGAACACCTCCTGCGCTTCTTTACGAAATCATCAACTTATTTTCAATTACTATTTGATTTTATTGCCTTAGAAATGCCTCGAGAAGACTCGAAAACGGTGAAGGAAGTGAAAGTTGAGGACGAAGGCGAAAAGGTCATCGAGAAGCGGAAGAACAAAGCACCAAACGACAGCAGTGCCGCCTCAAAATCGCAGCAGAAAGTCAAGAAGGAAGAGAACAAGGTGAAAAAAGAGGAAGCCGATGAAGATTCTGAAGAACCCACCTCAAAGAAGGGTTCCCACAATACTGATATTAAAGTAAAGACTTCAACTTTTTGTAGGGTTCTCTTTTTGTTTCCTTAATTTTCTTGTTAAAATTTTGATGGGTCTTGGGCTCTTGGCTAAAGAGGCAGAAGAATAATAAGAAGAAAGTAGAAGAGGCCAAGAAAATGAAGAAGAAAGGAGGTAGAACTGGCGAAAGTAAAGATGCTAAGAAAAGAGAAAAGAAAGTGTTTGATTTACCAGGTCAAAAGAGGGACCCTCCTGACGAGGTTTGTTGTGCTGCTTTTTATTTTTGAATATTTGTTTGATGTTTATATCTTCAAATTCTTTGGGTTTTCTGATAGAAATCAAATTGTTTTGAATTGGGTTTTCAGAGAGACCCGCTGAGGATTTTCTATGAGACCCTATACAAGCAAGTGCCAGTTAGTGAGATGGCAGCTACGTGGTGAGCTATGTTTATTTCAAAAGCTCAAATGAGTTTGATTTTGTATTAACATTTGTCGTAGAAGACAGCTTTGAGAAAATCTATTATCTAAATGGATTGCTAGTTGCTTTAAAATTCCAAAGAACTTCAGTATTCCTTCTTTGCTTGATTAATTCCTTGCTGATTTGAGTTTATCTCTCTTTCTATCAATTTTGTATGTTTTTCATTATAAATCCATGCTTTAAAATAAGTCTGAGCAGGTTTTTAAGTTAACTTTCAATTCATTCAGCATTGATAAACATGAAGATCTTTGTTCCACTTTTTCAGATCCTTGAGATGTGCCGTTTGAATTTAAATATGGGTCTGGCTGTGCAAAGGTTATGTTAAATCAGATAGATGATGTGTATATTTTTTCACCTTCTTGCTTCATTCAAACATAAGCCATTATGCCATCACGAGGGTTGTGATTCTTGTGGAGCTTTGGAGACTTATGTTTTACTCAGTCAGTCACTATAGCTGGAAGCAGAGCAATTCTTTGGTTCCATCTCTGCAGCTCATTTGCAGTTCGAGTTGTTTTTGTTCTTTTTTTGTACTTTTCTTGGAGGTCTGTCTACTCATCAGATATAGGATGAAAATCCTTTGATTGAAATAAACTTTGCTTGTCTGTCCGATGTCAGCAGTGAGAGTTTTCGTTGGATTTTTACAAGGAAAATGTTGTGAAAAATTTATGTTACGCTTCAAATGATGCAACTTTATGCATTACTTTTGCACGTCTGCATTTTTTTCGATTCTTTTTCATCATTAAATTTCTTGATCCAAACATAGATAGTACTTCCATTTCCAGTGAGATCCATCCATCTGGTGTTATTCATTTCATGCATACCTAGACGACCCATTTCTTCACCAATATTGAAGTGCCGGGAATTTTCTGTTGGTTTCCTGATAGCGTTTTCCTTCTTTGATAATGTCACCTCAGGATGATGGAGTCTGGTTTGCTGCCAAAGGAGGTGGCAAAGAAAATATTTGACAGAAAACAGGAGAGGGCACAGCAGCAAAATCTCAGTTCACCAATGCAAAATGTTGTTAATGTTAAGAAGAAAGGTGATACTGTTACTATTGAAAAGAAATCAGCGACTTCTCCGGCTTATACACAGAAAAAGAAGACACCAGACTCCAAAGTAGCATCCAAGCAGTCGAAGAAATGCAAAAGCAAGGATGAATCATCTGAAGATGATATGGAGGATGATGATTTTGTTGTGGGGATGAAAGTTGCGAAGAAACAGAGAGTATCCTAGATAAGTGCTTTACTCTCAGAGTCTCACTTTGGTAATTCTTCATTCTTATCTTTCTTAGGTCTAGGCCACTGAAGCTTCGACTTTGTTTTGTTGTGTTTTGGGCGTTATCGGAAAATGTTTTGGGAAAATGAATTTTGTGAAGTAAGGTTGGGAATGTAATGTATGTATGGTTTTGTTTTGAAATGCAATTAGAGATTGTTTTGCGAAAAAATAGCGTTTAGAGATTTTTAACGGAGTGAAGTTGTAATTTTTATATTAGTTTTTTTTTTTAACATAGAATTGTAATATGAGAAGATATATGTGTATATATATAATATTATGTTTGTTTACGGGAAATGAAAAGAAAAGGTATTTTGGAATGTTTTGTGGGTGTTTTTAAGGGTGACTTTACTTTTAATAAAAAAAATGCAATTGTCGTAGACCTCCAAATTTTAGAGGCCTCTTGCTTATATTTTCTATTGTATATCTTAGGCTCAAAATGAAAAGTATAAGACTTGCTCTATTTTAACATTTTAAGTTTAAAGAAAAATGCAAAGCTTTTAATTTGAAATCCTCATATGTTATTTTTGTTTTTTTAATTTTTGGCCTGAGGAAAAATATAAAGCCTTTATTTGAATATCTTATTATTTAAAGTTATAATAAGTAATTAATTGATTATAATAAAACAAAAGTATAAACTTATATTTTGTTACTTTTAGTTTCTCCTAAATCTCCTCTATATTCTTACTATTTCCCTTATTTAAACCTTAACAACTTCCTTCTTTTCCAATACTTATCACTAAAAAGTTTTCCCTCTTTTAATGTTAATCACTAAATAATATTCAAATACTAATCAATAAATAATGTTAACTTCAATTCTCTTTTATTATAAATCAAAATTTTATTTCTTAATTTATTTTTTTTCCCTTTTGTTTCAGTTAAAAGAAGTTTTTCAAATTTGAAACAAACAAAATCTTACTTAAGGCCAATAATGCTGTGTATAAAAATATTAAATATAAAATAAATGTCATAAGAAGAACATAAGAAATTAATGAAAAGGAAATATCATAAGAAATTAATTATAAAAATATAAGCACTACTTTTGTATCTCAAAAATCTAAAAAAATAAAATTTAAATTGTAATATTATACATGGAAAGTTTCTTTTCCCATAATATATGAAGTGCTAGACAGTCCTGGGTGTTCTGACCAGTGCCCTTGGGGAAAACATCGAAATATTTGGTTTCATTTCCTTGGAAGGAAAATCTCTTGAGAAAACACAACCAAATAAGGCGTTCATTGTCCAACCATTTGTTGCCTTCTTCCAATTATCATATGCTCTTTCTTAATTTTTTTTTATTTCCTTCTTCTGTTTAGAGCTAAATCTCAGGTTGTTTGTTTAAAAAATTAATACTTTTTACCTAAAATTAAGTGAATATCATAGTAAAATAAAATATTTGAATGATCAAATTTATTACCGAGATTACATGAGATTTAAAATGACCCCTATAAGCTCGTTTGCTTGCTTTGATATTGCTTGATAAATACACAATCTAACTTAATTTCAATGTTTTGTTCATTTTAGAAGCCCTTGATACAGTTAGGGCCCGGCGTACATTTAAAACCAAACTCGGCTTATGTATCAAGGTCTTGGGGTATGATATGTTTTCCAACATAAGTTATAAATAAATTATAGTTTATCAAATGTGTAATCATGCCAAGCAATCAATCAAAGTTGGATATCAAGTTATTTAAAATATGCAAACAACCATTACATAAAATACACAATAACCCACTAGTTATCCTAATCATACGTATCATGCATAATCAAAACATATCAAACAAACGAACTATTAAGATATCTATAAGCAAACTCAATTTAACATTAATTCAATTTTAAGATTTTTTTTCCCAATTATACACATACGTGAACATCAAGTACTGTTAAAATTCAAATTTCGAATTAAATACAACTATAAAGATAATATCATTCAACTAATTCACCATAGAGTTAATTCAATTTTTAAAAATGAAGAATGGCCTTTCCATGGATGTTCTTAAGAATCAAAAATCTATTTCCCTGTTTTTCTCTCGTTACCATTATTTCTTCACGAGTTAGTTAAACAGTTACAAAGGTCCAAAAAAGGGTACAGCAAAGTAGATAAAAGTTTCCGAGTTTGATGGCCCAAAGACCTGCCGCCCTAATAGGAATGGCGTGTGTTCGGTTCAATAGTTACTCTCCCGTGGTACAATATTGCGGTACTAAATACTTAGTTGCTTAGCTGTCAAGGGTCAATGGAGTTAATGTAGCTAATTTGCAATCCACTTGGTACTAACTACTTAGGTGAGAAATTTTTTTGAAATAAATAAAATAATGTAGATTATATAATATTGACACAAAGGGCTAGTTTCGTTGGATTTTAAAGTTATTTCATGATTATTTATCATATGATAATTTGTGTGATTTTTTATTATTGTAGTATAATTTGACTGACGTAATAAATAAATCAATGAGAGGTGATAAGTTAAGTTATTATAGAAGTTGAATATATAAATACAAGCTTTTAGTATTCATACGAGTTTAAATACTTACAGTTACTCTAACCAAACAAATGATAAAGTAGAAAAATAACACCATATGCATAGTTGCTAGGAGAAAACAATACGGGTAAGAATGCTACTATTAATGTTATTGATACAGTTAATTCGGCAGTTATATGGTAAATGAAGTTAATCGAATGGCTAACTAGCTCAATACTTGCAAGTACTAAGGATATAGCTACTAGAACACGGGTCAAAAAAGCTTGCTCTAATATTACACTCACGAGTTCAAATTTACTCAAGTTAGTTATAATTTGTTCTTTTGATTAGGGGTGTAAATGAGTCAAGTCGGCTCACTAGCTAAGCTCGAATTAGCTTGACTCGAGATCAAAACAATTCGAGCTCAAAAACTGCAAGCGAATATATAATTAAATATTATTTTTTATTTTATTAATAAATATATATTATATTATTTTTATTTTTATTTAAGTTCGAGCTCAAACTTGCAGCTGTTTTTAATTCATTTGTCAATTTAAATCTTATTGAGTTGAGTTCAAATTTAAAATTTTAGACTCATCAAATTCGAGTTTAAAAAATTTATTCAAACTTAACTCGATTGCACCTCCGCTTTCTATGTCTAATTGCAGCATTCACTATATTGTCAACAATCGTCAATTCTTTCCTAATTTAACTATGCTTGTAAAAAATATCAATACTATTGTACATTTGTACCTCCTTTCAACATTATCCTACCTAAACCATAGTCAAATTAATGACAGCTGGTTATCAGCTTAAGACTTTAGTTTTTCTTTTTTTTTTTTCAACATATTCACAATTCACAACTAATCTTCTTTGAAGTAACTTTTGAAAATAGTAAATACTATTTTCCTTTATTTATTTATTTTTCTTGTCCCCCCATTATTTGCCGATAATTGGAATATCCGAAGATTTCTGCGCCTAAACTCCTCATGGCAGTAGTAATAACCCACAGAAAGTCCATAACCTGTATGGCATAAACCCTAGGAGACCCTCCATCTCTACCCGATTGACACGTGGCAACAGCCACTCCCCTCTCTCTCTCTCTCTCTCCCATGAATTTCCCTTATTAAGGAAAAAAAAAAGGAAAAAAACCCCTCCACTCCAAGTCTCCAAACAATTCTCTCTCTCTCTCTGTCTCAGCCCCCTTCTCTCTCTCTCTCTCTGTCCCCAAAGAGCCATAGCCATTCTCCTTATCACCACAGAAAGAAAGAAAAGAATTTCAGAAAGCGGAAAAGAGAAGAAAAAGAAGAGAAGAAGAGAAGAAACAATGAAACAGATGGCAACTTCAAGCAGCAGTAAAGAGAACAACTCCATGTTAGCTTCTGCTACAGAGGATGAAATTATTGTCGCCGAAATCCTGCTCGATCTCAAAAATCTAGTCTCGTTATCTGCATCCTTGTCGAATTTCAATTGGGGTCGCAGGAGGAGGAGATCTTGCTACGACGACGCTCCACCATTACCTCCACCGCCACCAGTGGTTCGGAGAACCGACAACGAAATTCAGGAGAGAAAGCCGCACATCAAACCGGATGAGGAGGAGGAGGAGGAGGAGCAGAAAGTCGCCGCCGCCCGCACAACCGCTAGTCCCGACACGCCACTCTCCTTTTCGCCCAGTGAATCTGATGACAAGCCCAAGCATTCATCTAAGAAAACTTCCAGGAAAAGGGTGTGTATATTTTCTTCTTGCTCTCTTTACTTGAATTCCGTAACTTATTTTTACTTTTCATCGCTGTAAAAAACAAAAAAGAAAAAAAAAATTAACCCATCTTTTTCTACTGTTTCTGAATTTTTGGTTATTTTTAGAATTTTGACAAGTGGGTTTTTGTCTTGCAATTTGTTTTTATTATCCCTTAATTTTTATCCCTATTCACACTCCCCTGTTTTTCTGGGCACTGTTTTATCTGCAGAACTACAACCCCTCTTTTGCTGTAACTTTTTAAGAACAATTGTTCACAATTTTCATCACTGATTTGCAGTCTAGAGAAGAGTACATTGATATGATTGAAGGATTAACTCAGCGCGGGGTCTTGCTTCAAGGGGTAAGTCTGTAAATTCCTTCTTTTCTTTACATTCTCCCACATTATCTCCTCATCTTTTTTTTTTTCCCAGTTCTATTCTACTTGGCTTTCTCCTCAGCCTGAATTCTTCTCTGAATTAAACAGGAAATAGAAAATGTGAAGAAGTACTACAAGAAGTTGAGGGCCTTAAACACTGAATTAAAAGCTCTGAAAGAAAAGGTATGATGAATATTATCATTATTATCACTATTTTAAATTTCTTTTATCATTTTCCTTTAAATATTTTTAATGTTTTTTTTTCTTTTTATTTGGTGAAAAAATCCTGGTTTTATTTAGTTTCCTTTTTGAATATTTTACACAGATGCTGAGGAAGGAAGAGCCCCAAATGGAAACCACCAGAGGGATGAATCTTGGAAGGGAATTAACCCAACATTATCGGATCGATATGGTGCATCATCCACAGCCGTTGATTGCGGATCCAACGGCACAGAACTTTCAGTATCCATTTGGCCCAATCACAACCCAATTGTTCCCATCCAATAATGGGCCTGGGTCTGCCAACCTAGTGGGCCCATTTGGGTTCGATCTGAACATGCCTGCTGAAGGAGCTTTTGGAGTGGAACCATCCCAACCGTTGGATTTGAGCTTATCCCTTGCTGATAAACGGGCCAGATTTGCTGAGGCTAGAAGGAAGAGAAAAGAGATGATGAAGTCCAAGTCCATGAGAAGCGCTTGTGGTATAAAATTACCAACAAATAAATAAAATTTATTTTTTATGGTAATTTTTATATCATAGTAACAACTTGTTGCAGTATGTAGGATGGGATATTCTTTTTGGTTTTAGCCTTTTTTTAGTGTTTTTTTTAATTGTATATTAGGAAGAGAATTAATCAATTTTTTGGGGGCTTATTTATGGACTTTTCACTTTTGGCTGCATTTTGTTTCGTTATTACTTCTACTAATGCAAGTTTAGATATTGATCTTTCCTTATTGACATTTTTTTACCCTTCTAACAAGTAATTATATAAATTAAATAAAATTTCATAATGCTACCCTATTTGTTCTTTTAAATTTCTAATTCAAATGTTCTCCTAATTTTTAGTTGCATTTCTTGATTGAGAAGTAATTGAGAATTTGGTGTCTTGATTGATGGATAGTGGATACGATTTTTTTTTTTTTTAATATGCACGTATATTAAGAGTTTGTTCGGATTTGAATTTCTAATCTTTTACATTATGTCAGAGAGTTATACCATTTGGTCACAAGCTACTTGATTAGTAAATACGAAGTGTTGATAAATAGATACTAAAGAATTTAAATAAATCATGAAGAAAAATATCTTCAGTTGATTTTGCAAAATAAGAGAAATTATAATTTATAAGACACGTATAAATTTAAGGCTTGCGAATTATGATTTGAAAATGACTCAAATATTTAAATTTTGCATCTTGAAAATTCATTGAACTTGAAAAAGTAGTTGTGGAAAGTTAGAAGACTTAGCAAAGCTATTTGAAACTTGGGCATCTTCTTAATTTTCTTGAATATCTTTAATATTATGTAATCAATATCTATAAATAAAACAGAGATAATATCAAATCCTTTATTTGATAGATTTTTGGTATTAGGTAACGCAGATTCACTGTTTGTTACTTTATCGAATTGTAGGATGTTATTTTGTCAATTGTAAAACTTAATTTTATATTTAGCTAAATTTGATTTGTTTGCTAAATAAATAATAAAATATTGATTAGATTAATTATTTCATTCGTAATTGCATTTGGTACTCCAAAAAATAAATAAAAATCAAACTGATTATTAATATCTTATTTTGCACATAGCCTCTTTTAATTGGTTATATAATTCTTACTTTCAAACAAAAATTTCATCGTCAAAAACCAATATAACTAAAATTAGTTATTCAAGATAAGAGAAAATTCAAGAAAATCTTATCAAATTGAATAATCTAAATAATTAAAAAAATTCCAAATATTGTTAACTTCCGGCGATACATATTTTTCAGATAAAATACAATTGTCTTTCTGGTATTAGCAATAAGTAAGGAATGATTTGGTTTAATCAAAAAAATTATTTCAAACTTTAAGAATATTTAAATGAAACAAGTGAGCATTCAACTAGTAAGAAATCTAGCAGCCAACGACTCTATTTTAACTATTAAGGAAAAAAATTTCGTCAGTTGTTAATAATTTATGAAATACTTATGAAAATATAGTTATTAGTAAAAAAAATAAATTATATTTATAACTAATTATGAATTAAATTTTTGTATAAAACTCTTTTGGCCATTTCTTTTTATGTACCTACAGTAACATTCAAATAGTACCCTTTGATTTCACCTGTTTCAATCTTTATTTTTTAAATTAAATTGCTTCAACACAAAATAATAAACAATCTTTCCGATACATAAATAGTTGGGAGTTTACATTCTCATAATCTTTGATAAAGAAAGTCCCCTGCGATTCGCAAACCGCTCTTCCATAATTTTTAGCGGATGACCCCAATTTAGGTTTATAAATCAAGAGAAGCAACTCCCACTTAGGAAATATCATATTAAGCGAAAACTTAACCCTTATTCAATTTCTACTTTCACTCAATCGAAGACATTCAAATGATCTGGGGCAGGCAAAATCGACAAAGACGTGAATATTTGACTACTAAAAAAAGCTAGTTAGTAGCGAAGCCACTCGAATCAACCATTAATAAAAAAATTTAATTGAATTAAAAAAATCAAAATTTTAAAAATTTTAGATCAAAATTTATTTAGTCAAGAGATAGTTTCTTTTAGTCTATGCTGTTAGCTTAGCAGGTAACAAAAAATTTACCAAATATTTTTTTGTTGATAGGATCCCAAAATTATTCTAAAATCTAAAATGAGAACCAACACATCGTTAGACTTTAGGTTATGTTTATTTTGTTTGATACAATAAGGCTCAAATAATTACTTGCAAGAATAAGGAAAATTGTGTTGATCAACAAATCATTAGTCAATTAAATTTACTAAAATTGTTTAAAATAAATAAATTTTTGAATACATACACAAATAATTCAATTAGCAATTGATCTTTTCAATAAAATATAAAAAGTATTTGATAATTTTGATCGTTATATCACAAATCTTAATTTTATTCTTTATTTAAAATTTTTATAATTTTGTACCTATCCTTCTCCTGTGGGATAATATTTATTAGCTTAAATATAGTAATGCATTAAAATATATCATGCAAAGTGAATATAACTTTATAATTTTATAATAATTGTTGAGCGACCAATTGGCTTGACGACATCACTCTGGCACACTCAAATATAAATTATCTTCAACCTATTTAAGTGTAAATTATTTCAAATATAATATTTTTAATTGTCTACAACTTATTTAAGTATAAATTATCTTCAAGCATAATATTTTTAATTAAAATATTCATAAATAGTTATAAATTTTTTTTCATTGAATATTAAAAATAATTTCAATTTATGATTTAATTACATGAAGTAAAATAAATATTATTATAAAATAAATTATTTAATCATATAATTATTAACTATATATAAATATACAATTAGTCCGCATCTTATTTTAATTATTTTTTGAAAAAAAAATGGATTGAGATACCCAAATTAGTATTGGGCTATGTTTTCTCTAAGCAGCCCAGCCCACTTCAGCCCAATAAAAGGCCAATATTGTTAGGGTTTCTCGAGCAATACCACCTATATAAACTCGACCACGCCCCCACGCCAGCTACTCTGGAAAAGGGTTTCACTGGTCAAATAGACAAATACTATTCTAATTCTTCCTCCTCTATTCTTTCCTCTCCTCAGTACTATGATTATATAATACTGCAACTTGAAGATTTCATTTTGTTTTTCCATTTCTTTTAATAATTCTCGCAAATATATTTAATTGAATTGGGGCAAATTGATGGTGCAAATGACGAGAATGACCATCGGAAATGAGAAGCTTGCGCTCCACGAAGCCGAGCCGTGTTTCTTCCTCATACTTCCATGACTCTGATGCGTCGTCACTCATGCCCAGTATTATATATATATATATATATATGAAATGATTAATTAATTTGTATTTATTTTTTACTTTTGGTTTTCATTGATTTTTCTGTGGCGATTGTTCGACAATGTATGCTAGAAGAGTCTGTTGTTTTCTGGGCAGCCAAGCTCATATGATTTGCTGTTCGAAAATTATTACTTTATGGGATTTTACTTTTTAGCAAATTGAAATTTTGAAATGCCGCTGTTTGTGTTAATTTCGTTAATAAAATTACTGAATTTTTTATAAAAGATAAAAGAAATATCTTAGAACCTTGTGGATGATTATCCCACAAGGTGGACTAGCCCGTTTGGTTTTATTTTCATTTTTATTATTTTTAAAATTTTTTAAATTAATTAACAAAAATAAATTGAAAAATGAGTTTATATTTGAATAGATTGATAAAAAGGTAATAATTATGTTTGTTTTAATAGGATTCAGGTACATAAAAAAAATAAAAAAATATATGTTATTATAAAATATAATTTAAAAATAAAAATAAAAATAATATTAAGTAAAAATATATAAAAATAATATATTTTATTTTCAAAATATAGAAGATGTAGAAATGAGTTTTGAAATAAAATCGAAAGAGGCCCTTTTTCTGCCCCCCACAGGGAATGTCAGGGTTTTTGAGGCCCGATTTCTGGTTCGACTTTCATGTAGGAGTGGGCAATTATGAAATATTAGTGTATTTTCTAATTTAGTGGCATCTATCAAATGATAAAGCTAAAATTATCGTAATTGGAAATAAGTCCCTAATTTAATGTGTCAAATGAATTGAAGATTATATAATATTAATTTAATCTGTATTAGTGTATATTGAACCATATTTAGTGGAAATTAATGGCAGTGGAATTTAGACTTTCCCCCAGAAAATAAGAGAATATGATATTTCTCATTTCAAATAAAGTCAGCTTGTCTGTAGAGTTCATAATTCAGGGGTTAAACAAAGCAGAACCAGAAAAGGTAGTGTCTGATGGCATAAAAGAAATCTCAACACATAGTATATTACGACAACTAATATATTTGTATACAATTAGATCGTGTGTACTTTTAGGGATGAGGCAAGACGAAGGTCCACATACTACTTCATAAGAAATCTCAACACATAATGTATTAGGGCAACTAATATATTTGTATACAATTAGAGTTGTACTTTGAGGGATGAAGCAGGATAAAGGTTTACATCCTACCCCATCCTATGTTTACTTTGAGGAATGGAAATCCTGGATGAAACTGACGGCCCATCATTGTGTGAATTTTTTAGTGATGAGTCATCCCACCTTTGAAATGAGATGGTTTTATCACGTCTTTAGTGCTGCAACTTCAAATAATTTTTAGTTGTAGCGTCAATAAAAAAATTTAAAAATAATTAAAAAGATATTAATATTAAATTAATTAAAAGAAAATTCGATATATAATTTGTGTAAAGATGTTGTATTGGAATGGGAAAAAAAATATTTTATTTATGCTAAAAATCAAAAAGAAGAAAAATTGAATATTGTATTGACATAAAGAAAAATTAAATTTTTTATGCTAAATAGAAAAATATGTTAACTAGGATTATTTTAATTTTTTATAATTTATCCAAATTTTATAATTTATGTTTATATAAACATTTTCAATATAATAATTTATATTTATTATTCATATCATCCCATAAAATAAATATCTAATTAAAAATATAAAATTATCCCAATCATACTTTTCATCTTTCATTTCATCATAGTATCCAACATCCTATATCTAAACGTACCGAGCCTTACTAAACCAAAAAATAACAATGCCAACAATAGTAATACAAAACAACACAAAACACAAAGCAAAAACACATTATTTGACAGCAGAGACAACACACAGAAAGCAGAGATATTAAGACCCCTAATTATAGTCGCTTTTAGCCCTCATATTGCTCCTCCCCACCCTCTTCATCATATTCGTCTTCATCAGCAGTAGCATCCTGATATTGCTGGTACTCTGCCACAAGATCATTCATATTGCTCTCAGCTTCTGTGAATTCCATTTCATCCATGCCTTCCCCAGTGTACCAATGCAGGAAGGCCTTGCGCCTGAACATGGCCGTGAACTGCTCGCTCACTCTCCTGAACATTTCTTGAATTGATGTTGAATTTCCCACGAAGGTAGCTGCCATCTTAAGGCCAATGGGGGGAATATCACACACGCTAGACTTCACGTTGTTTGGGATCCACTCTACAAAGTATGAAGAGTTCTTGTTCTGCACGTTAAGCATCTGCTCATCCACCTCTTTGGTGCTCATTTTGCCACGGAACATGGCGGAGGCTGTTAGATAGCGTCCATTGCGAGGATCAGCAGCACACATCATGTTCTTTGCGTCCCACATTTGTTGAGTTATCTCTGGGACGGTGAGAGAGATGTAATTCTGCGATCCACGGGAGGTGAGTGGAGCGAAGCCCACCATGAAGAAATGAAGACGTGGGAAAGGTATCAAGTTCACTGCCAGCTTCCTGAGGTCAGAATTCAGCTGGCCGGGGAATCTCAAACAACAGGTTACCCCACTCATAGTTGCGGAGATCAAATGGTTCAAATCACCAACTGAAAACAAAATGATCAAAAGAAAGATCAGGCATTGGCTTACAGCACAAGATTCAAGCTAATACTCGATATCTTGACGTAAAAGGTTAGGTACTCACAGCTTGGAGTGGTGAGCTTCAAAGTCCTGAAACAGATATCATAGAGTGCTTCATTGTCCAGGACCATGCATTCATCTGCATTCTCCACCAACTGGTGCACTGAGAGTGTAGCGTTATAGGGTTCTACAACAGTGTCGGAGACCTTTGGTGAAGGGAAAACAGAGAAGGTGAGCATCATTCTGTCTGGGTATTCCTCTCTGATCTTTGAAATCAACAGGGTACCCATGCCAGAACCTGTGCCTCCTCCAAGTGAGTGACACACTTGGAATCCTGGCCATGTCAAACAATTTGCAAAACACCAAATATTATTAAGGTTCCTGTTGTAATAATAATCAATCATCAGCTCTGACTCTTTGTGGGGTAATGTTAAGCTGGTGACTCGCTACAACCTTGAAATCGAATGCTGAAAGACAAAACAGAGAATCATGAAGCACAATAATATGTTAAGGATGACCATGCTTATCTTCAAACGAAGCCCAGGAATAACCCTTCATGACAAAAGAACTCAAACTTATGAATATGGGATAAAGACAGGACAAAGATAATGAAGCCAGCATGATCAATGGATAATACATGCATATCCACAATCAAAGTTCTGATGATGACGCCTTGGAACTTGGATCACGACACATAACACAGTTAAGGTGTGGAGGCAAAAGAAGTCCTCATTTAGTCATTTTGATACAACAATGGCAAATGGGAATCTGAAAATATACTGCATAATACACATATCAATTGAAATCATATACTGCATCCCACCCAATCCAAAATCTGCATCATCCCCTGTAATAACATCATGTATCAAAATACATAAAATACCATTTCAAAGTCTTATTGGAAACCATGCTAAAAGAAACACGGAAATTAAAGCTCATTCAAACCTTGCAAGCAATCACAATTTTCTGCTTCCTTCCTAACAACATCAAGCACCGAATCAATCAACTCAGCGCCCTCGGTGTAATGCCCTTTTGCCCAATTATTCCCCGCACCCGACTGCCCGAACACAAAATTATCTGGGCGGAAGATCTGTCCGTAAGGCCCCGATCGGATAGAATCCATTGTCCCAGGCTCCAGATCCATGAGGACGGCGCGTGGGACGTACCTCCCACCAGCGGCCTCGTTGAAGTACACATTGATTCGCTCCAACTGCAAACCTGAGGATGCATCTCCCTTGTATTTCCCCGTGGGATCAACACCGTGCTCATCGCAGATCACTTCCCAAAACTTGGACCCAATTTGGTTCCCGCATTGCCCTCCCTGAATGTGAAGAATTTCCCTCATTTTTCTGGGCTTCTCGGGCTCTTTTCACTGCGTGTTTTTTTGGGTGTTTGTGTATGATGATTGTGAAATGTGGGCGGTGAACTGTTGATCGAGGAAAACAGGGATAGATAGATGGAGAGGGAGAAAATAAGAGGGAGGGAAGGAGATATTTGAAGAGGCCCGTCATTTTCTCTCCAGTCTGTGAATTGGTCAGTTATATACGAAAATCATGTTGCAATATAGCAAGGTATCTTCATAAATCGTGGTTACTGATTTCTATGGAATTGGAGAGCAATTTGCAGGGAAACTTTGGTAGGTTGTAACTTGTAACTGCCGAGCCATAGCAGGGCGTGTGAACGGCGGGAAACTTTCTCACCTTTCCCTCCAATTCGGGCTAATGGGGTTGCAGGCTTGGCTTTAACCTTTTTGACCTGATTATTTTCTTGTTTTATTTTTTACGGTGAAGAACTAAGCATCATTCTCCATTCTTGGACGTGCCTTTTGGGGTCCGATATGGACTTCCATGCAAGGTCCAAAGGTTTAATCCTAACTTAGTAATTTTGGTACATATACTAAAATTTTTATAAAATAAAATATGCAAAAGTACTTTTTTTATATAAAATATTAATACTTTAATAATTTTGATATATTCGTACAAATTTTTACATAAATAATAATGATAAATTTATTTGTGGGTTACAAAATGGTGGATTATAGATGGTAGTTATTACATAAGTTGCAAATATAGGAATTTAAAATGAAAAAAAAAAGTGAGGTCATTTTAGGTATATCACTCAAAAACACACAAAAATGACAAGTGCTTTATTAATAATCGGTGGTTAGTTCACACTCAATGCGTGTGCATTTAATAAAAATAAAAACTAATATTATTCAAATAGCTTGAAAATAATTGTTATAATAGAAAAAAAAATCAACCTATTAACTTTGATGCCAAACTCATTCATGCATCTTTTAAGAAAATAACATAAATAAAAATCAAAAATAGTTTAAATGAGAGAAATCATATCTACATATAAAAATTGAGAAAAATAAAAAAATATATAATTATGTATGGTCTTTATGAAATTAGTATGTAGTAGTAGTGGAAGGAGGGGGAGAAAGAGAAGTAGGATGGTAGTTATTTATACAAATATGAGAATTTAAAAAAAATAAAGATATTTAAAAAAAATACTTAAAAACATACTAAAAAAGATAGACTTTTTATTAATAGTATAAATATAGATATAAATAACAAGCAGAAATATGGACCTTCTAGATAATGTCGTCTTACAAGGTTGGATTGTTTTGATGATGTCATCTGATGAGATCAACCAATCTCTTGCTCTGTCAATATCTATTGAATTCAAATTCAAATATATCATGACTTGATTTGAATTCAATATAATTAGGAATGCAAACGAATCGAGTCGAACTTTGATTATTTTTTCAGGTTCAAGCTTGGCTTGGCTCAATTCGATTTATTACACTTAAACTCATAATCAAACTATAGGTTCGAGCTCAAAATGTTAAATTATTTTATAAAAATTTTTTAAATTAGTATATTTTATTATATTTTTTATGTATAAATATTTTTTAAAATAAAAAATATAAACTCGCAAGTTTACGGACAATAATTATTTAACTCAAATTCAAAAACTTTTTATGTTAGCACATTAAGCTCACGAGTTGGCTCGATTTATTTGCATCCCTACTGACAATCTAAATGTAAAGTTAATAAAAGCCCAAAAAGATCTTATGGATCTGACATCCAATACCTATTAAAGGCCCAAAAAACCAATCAAAGTTCTCAAATTGCAACCTCGCTGAGGGCATTACTTATTTTTGAGATATGCTATTTTTTTTATTATTTTGTTTTATTTTTATTTATTATATTCATTCACGAACTTAAGTTGATGAGGAATTTTGTCAAGCTTTCTCACTACCCTAAACCTTTATGTAAATATCTATAGATATTCAAGCTGGGTTTAAAAGTGAAATTTCATGTACCCATGTGAATGTATTTGATTTATTATTAATTATTAAGTCATAAGATATGCATACTTTAATTATTAATTATTAAATCATAAGATATGCATACTTTAATTATCTTTGTTTTTTGTGTGAAATATTTTAGGTTCGATCTTGATTTGCTCTAATTTTTATCTGTTTTTGTTCTTAATCTTGATTAGGAAGACATTTGACTAAATTTATTTACAATATCTTATAACATTTGCAACTTGTAAGATGTTTTTAAAGTTATCAATATAAGGTTTTATTTTTAAAATAAAATTTAAAATATTTGGATAAATAAATTTTTAGAATTTATAAAATATTGGTATTGATAATTTTGTTTGTGTTTTCAATTGAATTGGATTTGATTTGAGTTGAAGTATATTGAGTTCAATATGAGTTTTAATATTTGGATTGAAAATGGATTGACTTGAAAGTAGGTTGGACTGATGTAATACTAGGACATCTTTTTTATTTGTTTTACTCATTTGAAAAATTGATTCAAAGTATAGTAGTAATATTTGTATACATTTTCTACCATATTCAATATATGATATTACAATATAAGAAGACGTATTTATTAAATACTATGATTGTTTTGCTAATTCCTTCTTACTAAAACTTGTTTAGAAATCTATTTCCAACATAAAACCTAGCTATTTGGTTTCATTTCCACAGTTCATTTCACATTTTCTACTATTCCAAAAATGAAACACATTGCTTTGTAAACATTTTTACCCAATATCATTTTCATTTTTATTTTTAAAATACATTATCCAGTAATCTATATATCTTATCCCAATAATCTATATATTTTCTCTCGTTATTCCATTATTTCTATCTCTCCCACCTACAACATACTAAACCCAACATAATAATTA
The DNA here is from genome assembly GCA_014898725.1 of Jacaranda copaia. Lineage (NCBI taxonomy): Eukaryota > Viridiplantae > Streptophyta > Magnoliopsida > Lamiales > Bignoniaceae > Jacaranda > Jacaranda copaia. The sequence continues at coordinate 728,057 of JACGDI010005438.1, forward strand.
CTTTTGCAACAATTTATTTAAATACAAACTTATTTTTAACTCATTTCTTTTACTAACTTTTTAAATTTATAAATGATTGAAATGGAAATTGAAAATGAAAATGTCACTAAATGGGGCTTAAACCCATGTGAACTCATTTTGAGAATTATATGGCCCAATCCAATATTGGGTTGAACCCATGTTACCATCTCTATGTTTTTCATAATTTATTTTTAATAAACCACAACATTTGATTTTCGAGAACTTACAAATTTTATTTTAAAATAATTTATCAATTTTTCATAAAATTCTATAATATTTTTAAATATCACATAAAATATTTTGAGAAATTATAAGAGCTTGTTCTCTTATATTTTGGGCATTTTGTAGAAAAATTTTTGAAGGAATAGATTTTTGGGAGAAAATTTAGAGAATATGCCAAATTTTTTTTTTAGAAAATATGAAAAATAATTTGAGAATGAATTATTTTTTTTAATATTTTGGAAGAAGACAAGCTTTACTATTGATGTCAAATCAGTTACTTTTTTATTAAATTTATAGTGTGAAATATATATGTGTATATATATAAATGAAGTGAGAGAATAATAAATAAATGAGTGATGTGAAAGATTTAGGGTGTAGGATTTTTTTGAGTGAATTATGAAAGATTTTTTGGGTAAAAAATTACAATATTTTGAAAAAAAACTAAAAAATATGAATATATTTTAAAAAGTTTTTAAAAGTTGAAAAATATTTCACAAAATGTGGGAAAACAAGCCGTAAGCTTGTGAACCAACTTTGCTTCGAATGTAAATTGTGAGGGCAAAAGAGTAAAACAACATCAGATGAAAACCCTAATTTCACCGCGGCCCACCCTTTAAATTATGTTGCCTTCCCCTTCATTTTCAGCTGCCAACCGATTTCCATAGAATTTGCAGTCTGCAGAATTCTAGCAATTTTTTGGATGATCAGTTCTATACGCATGCACCTGTAAGTATACATTTGTATTGATTTATTGTCATTCAAAACAAATATTATGTTCGTTTATATTTCTTAATCTTATTTGAAACCATAGGATGAATTTGGATGAATACATCTCACGACGGTCGTCTGAGGCACGCTCAGTGTCAGCTATGATGTACTCTATAATCCAATTTTCTGATGGATTTCTATCTTTTCTGCTTTAAATCTTGAATGGCTGGTAATTTTGATTTGATGGAGTTGGCATAATTAATGATGATAAATGTGAAATTATTCCAATTGATTTATGAAAGGAGTATCATACCTCCTCCTCATTCTGAATGCTTTCTGCTGTTCTATCCCCAGAATATTTTCATTTTTCTGTTTTCATATATTTGAGATAACATTTTTCAGTATTTGAAGTGTTCAAATCCTTGTTCTTAAACCTTAAAATATTTTTATTTTCAAAATATTCATCCCACAAGCTATTATACTCTCTATATTTTTATTTTTTATTTTCTTCTAACCGTATTTACATAATTTTTAATATAAATTTTTTTTTAAATACAATTTATTTTCAATCTTGCATAATTATTATATTTTAAATAAAGCATTCAAATAATATTTTATTTTTAAAATATATTTATAACTGATTTTTTATTAGAAAATGAAAATACTTCCATAAAACAAATCCAAATGACCCTAACCATTCATAATTTGTTTCGGTACAATATATTTCCTTTATTTTTGGTATGTTAATTATTTTCTTTAAGTTGTGAAATTTCTGTAAAAGTGTATGCAGATTGGCACAATGAGGATATGCATTAGATGAGATCAGCTGCTGATCCTTGATAACTTCTATTATACGCACAAGTCCTTTTCATTCTGAGTGCTATATGAATTTGCTAAAGAAAACAAAAATTGTTGAAGGAAGCTTAAAGAATAAAGTTTGTTATCATTTTCCCCCCATTTATGGGTCCTGAAAAATCAATAAGCATCATTATTTTGAAATTAATAGTTTGCATGCAATAATTAGAAGAAATTCTTTATTTATTATGTTCAAAATGAAGGATGAAATGAAGTCGAGTTAAGTTTAGAAGAAATTTTTTAATTGGATTTGAAGTTTAAATGCTCGACCAGTTTCATATTTTGAGTTTAAATTTGAATCTATGAAAATTCGAGTTCCTCTAAATTTGACTTGATTAAATTTAAATTGTCAAATAAACTGTAAACAATTTTAAACTCAAAATAAAATAAAAATTATTTTTAATTATATATTATTAGCAAGCCTCTAACTTAATTACAAACAATTAAAATTTGATACTGATTCAAAATAAAAATTGAACCGATTCAATTTGATTCACATCCAAAATAATTTGAATTCAACTTTTTTTTTTTTCAAAAAGAAAATTACAATTGATGAATATATTATTTTATTAACAAATTAATTTCTTTTTAATTTTTTAATTAAACAATTAAAGTATAAATTATCATATCAATAATGCATATGAAAACACACAATGAAATTATTTAAGATTGAATATAAAATCTTTCATATAATGAGGAAAAATTAATGTTACTCAAACTATAAATGATAAGATATTTGAATTCAACTTATAAGACTCACAAATTGATTTGTTTGTTATTCAAAACGATTTGAGAGGAAAAATTTTAAATAAGAACAATATGGAGCATTGAATAAATTTAATGACTGATGGGACCCAATAATGCTAGTGAATTTTTGTTTTGCTTAGTTAATATGAAATGCCCTTCACATACTTCGTGCCCTCGTGGCCTTCCCTCGACGCTTATGCCATTTTGGTCACAAACCGACGCCAACGAATTTCCCATCATGCCCATGAATCGTGTTCGTTTCAGATAAGGGGAGAAGATTCCATCCTAATCACACGTGTCCATATCCCACCATTATATCTTGCACCGACGTCACACCCTATAAATCCTGTGAAGCCCGCGGCCTACTTCTACTTGCAAGAACCACAGAGAATCAAAATCCACTGCCACGATGTCAAACCCTAGAGTCTTCTTCGACATGACAATCGGCGGCCAACCTGCTGGCCGCATCGTGATGGAGCTGTTCGCCGATACAACTCCACAGACGGCGGAGAACTTTCGCGCCCTCTGCACCGGCGAGAAGGGCATCGGACGCAGCGGCAAGCCTCTTCACTACAAGGGGTCCGCTTTCCACCGCGTGATACCGGGATTCATGTGTCAGGGCGGCGACTTCACCGCCGGGAACGGTACCGGAGGAGAATCCATCTACGGTGCGAAATTCGCCGACGAGAATTTCATCAGGAAGCACACAGGACCGGGTATTCTGTCGATGGCGAACGCGGGCCCTAACACAAATGGATCTCAGTTCTTCATCTGCACGGAAAAAACGGCGTGGCTTGACGGGAAGCACGTGGTGTTTGGGCAGCTGGTTGAGGGGCTCGACGTGGTGAAAGCGATTGAGAGTGTGGGCTCGTCTTCGGGCCGGACTGCGAAGCCCGTTGTGATTGCTGATTGCGGTCAGTTGTCTTAAGCTTTTGGTCGTTTAATTAATAGGAATAATATAGACATCGGATGTGTAATAATAGTCCATCAATAAACCTTTGGGTATCGGCTGTGTGATAATGCTCCATTGATAAACCTCTGGGTAGTCCTGTTTATCTTGAATGTAAGAATACAGTAAACGTATGCAGCTACTCCTTAAAGAATGCTGCTATGCTTTAGCAATTCAAGAGGAAATGATTTACCCTTTATCTAATTATTTGTCACAATCTTACGGTGGCTTACTGAAATTATGTGGGTTATCAATCCATATAATCTTTTAATCGGGTTGATCTTTTGGCTTGGATCCTAACCCTCGATCATTTTAGTGAAAATCCATTAATACTAAGGAAGTAACAATTAAATTGTAGTAGAGAAGGTGGTTATATGGAGTTATATATATATATATATATGTATTATTTACACACTGCAGACATACAAAGAGTTTGTTAGAATTTGAATTTCTGATCTTCCATGTGATTGTGAGAAATTTGTACCATTTGGCCACATACTACTTGGCGAGTCATATTTCTTCATTAGAGATTATAATTCAGGTTAGGATGAAGATGGTATCTTTGCAAGATTTTTGCATCATAAGGAAGCTATTATATTTTTTTTAAAGGTGGACTAACTTCTTTCCGGGATTCCATACTTGCATATTCAAGAAAGTCTAGTGATGGATTCATTCACCAAGAAGTAACAATTAGAAACGGTGGAATAAAGCTGAGAACAAATTATGAAAGTAATGTAGTAGAGAAGGTAGTAAATAGTAATTAGTTGCATGTTTTAAAATGTGTGGTGATGGATTTGTTTATCACATGGGAGCAATCAAGTCAAATTGAGATTTGGAAAAATTTTTGAGCTCAATCTCAAAATATATATATATATATATATATATGTATATGTATATGGCTCAAGTTTGATGAATTTAAAATTTGAAGCTTGAGTTCGATTTGGCACGATTTTGGTAAGGCTCGAAATTGTATATAATTGTGGACTAGAGTTCGAGCTCAAACTCAAGATAAAAAAATGATATAATATATATTCATTAGTAAAATAAAAAAATAATATTTAATTATATATTGATTTGCTAGTTTCGAGCTTACAGATAGCTAGAAATTTGTTTGAATTAGAGTTTGAACTTGAGGCAGCTCGAGCTCAAGACAAATTAGCTTGAGCTCCACTCATGAATCGGTTCAATTCATTTGCATTTCTATTCCCTAATTTGTCATGCATCACTTGACGGAATATCTAATTCATGTGACTCTATTTAAGTCAATTAAACTTATTATGATTCTGGATTTAGTAAAGCTAAAAGTGTGGGTTTCATTATGAATACATAGAACTTTAAGGATTCAGTAATGCTAAAAGCTTTGGATTTCATTTGGAAGCGTGTGATGCTCCAAAAATAAGAATGCATATCCTCTACAACAATTCATCATTTGAGAGTGATGCTCCAAAAATAAGAAGACATATTCTTTACAACAATTGATCATTTGTTTATGATGTATTTTGTTAATAATTTAACCACAATATATTTTGGTAATAACACTTCAAATGTTGATACCACTCTTAGGATTCTATCAAACAACTTGTTTGGACTTACTAATGCCTAAGAGTATGAATTTCATTTAGTATGGCTCTACTCTCTACCATACACCTTTGTGCTTTGTAAGTTGAAGTATCCATTGAACCAAACCGTAGCTCCAACTGATCAAGAAGGGGGCCTTTCTTTTTTGTGCTTTTACGTCGGCCCAAGACAACCTAGTGTGTGTCCAACAATCAAGAAGTGTCAGCTTAATTAACACAATTGCATTTAAGGATGAGTGTCTTAAAATGGGCACTGAAATGTGATTCTAAAATTTCTGCTAACTGATTTAAATAACTGAAATTCTAAAGTATTTCTTAAAAAGATAGTTTTATATGATGTGAACAAAATTTATCTTCTTTCAAAAATTCAAGATTAAATACTGTAGATTGTGAGTCTCTAAACTAAGAGCGCGATTGTTTAGAGAATTTGTTTGAATAGAAAATGAATTAATCATATGCCTCTTTATGTGCCAAATGTTGATATTTGTAATATTTAAATTTAGTTAAGAGGTCGTTTGGTTTTGTTTTCTGATGAAAATAAATAGTAAAAAGTTAGTTATAAGTGTAAGTTTAAAAATAAAATGTTGTTTGAATGTTTTGTTTAAAATGAAATAATTATGTAGAATTGAAAATTAGTTATATTTGGGTGTTGTTATGTTTTTGCACTAAAAGTTGTATAAATGAGATTATGAGAAAATAAAGTGTGAAAATAGAGAGAGAGTGTTAGAATATGTTTGAAAAAATGTGTTAAAAATGAAAATATTTGTGAAAATAAAAAAAAGATTGATAGATTTCTATTTTTATTTTCTCATGATGAAAATGATGTTTGAAAATAAAATCAAACGAGTACTAAATGCTAATATTTAAATTATGCCCCAATTGCCTGTTTAGTTTTAAGGCATGTTTAAAATACAACATTAAGCTTAACGTTGGAATCTAGAAGTAGCCTGCCTTGACCCGAGAATTGCAAGTTGACTTTTTCTTTTTTCTTTTTAATAATTAATGTTGCAAGCGTTTACAGTCTATTTGTTTTCATTTTCAAGATTCATTTTTATTTTTATTCAAAAATAAAAATTAAAAATAAATAATTTTTCATAATTTTTTTCCAAAACAAACACATTTTTTTTCAAAACTATTTTTAAACCTATTATATCATTTTGTTACACATATTTGATTTGACATAAAAAAATTATTATTACTTTTAAATTAATAAAATATATATTTTAAAAAATAATTTTTTTAAACATAAAAAAATATAAATTAACTTAATTTTTAATCATATAACATATTTAATCATTGCTTTTTAATATTTCATTCAAATACATTTTAATTTCTATTTTTATTTTATAATTAATTTTTTAATTTTAAAAAATAACTAAAAATAAAAATGACCTTTAAAAATAAAATCAAACGGGCTGTTGGTGCTTGATGAAATTACTTTTTTGTGCATTTTCCTTCTTTAATTATATTTTATTTAAAATTTCAATATTTTATTCACTCTGAGAAAACATTCCATGTACGGCACGCAACCACCAATAAGAATCCGCCACGATCGCAATTCCTCAAACCTCACATTCCAAGGGATTGTAAACCTCAGACAAATGGGTATTTGCCATTTCTTCTGACCGTTTCAATTCAAAAGGTCTGTGGGTCCATTGTCTGACTGATATAAATGCACTTGAACTGAAATGACCATCGTACCCTTGTTGCACCTGCTTTGTTTTTGTTAGGTAATAATAATGATTAATTTAACGCCAATGGAAAGAGAGTCAAATCACGGGTTTTAACTTCGGCAAGTCTTTTCTGCTTTCAGTAAATTCCAAATATCATCTCAATTATTAGGTAAAGTATATTTTTATAGAATTTAAGAAGGTATTTGGTTAAATTTATTTTAAATATTTTATAAATTTTTA